>JAMKQA010248454.1:0-29711 GCA_024699735.1 Posidonia australis
GGTTACGGGTGAGAGGAAGAAATGGGTTTCGTATGGAGAAGAAGAGAAATGAGAAGAAGAGAGAAGAAGATGAAAGGGCACGCCCTTTGAGAAAGAAATATTTTGTTTTGAAAAGTTTATCAAGCAAGGCATCAGTGTTTCAGTTGCAAAAATAGAGAATGCAAATACTCCTTGACAGTTATGGCAGTTATCCAGTGGGGCCTGCATGAATGATTTAATATTTCAGGGTCCAAAGTGCCAATTGCTGTAAAATTTGTGTTTCAGCCCCCAGAATGTCACAAATCGCATTGCAAGAGCAGAGTATGTTACATCAATCATATAGTATACAAATTGCACCTGGTGGGGTAATTTGCAGAAGGCCCCCTATATTTTGCAATTTTGCAATTCAGTCCACCAAGGTCGTGTGAGGTTTGCATGAAGCAGGCAGGTACCACAAATTATCAAGCCTTGCCGCATAGCAGTAATTCAGCAGTTAAATAATTGCAGCAAGTGGAAAATTTGCAATAAAGCCCCAGCCTTTGAAAATTGCAAATAAGCCCTCTTATGCCGTATCAGGCCAGAGTTTCCAGCATATTTCTGTCAGAGAGAGATTGAGCATACATTTTAGCAGGAATGTCAACTCCAACATTGCAGCGTCAGCAGCCAACATCTTGCCTGTTTTACCCTTCGGGATACCTTATCTTTTCCTTCATGGGGGATAATCCATGGATCTTCGATTTGCTTTTTCTGGTTCTCTTTCTGACCGGAAGAGACCTATCTACCGTGTCTTTGGATTTCCACGGGCGCGGAATCCTACTCTGACATTGACCAGGCGGTCAATGTCGCTTTGCCCTTTGGATTTCCGCGGGCGCAGAATCCCACTCTAACGTTGACCGGGCGGTCAATGTCGCTTTGCCCTTTGGATTTCCACGGGCGCGGAATCCTGCTCTGACGTTGACCGGGCGGTCAATGTCGCTTTGCCCTTTGGATTTCCGCGGGCGCGGAATCCTGCTTTGACGTTGACCGGGCGGTCAATGTCGCTTTGCCCTTTAGATTTCCGCGAGCGTGGAATCCTGCTTTGACGTTGACCGAGCGGTCAATGTCGCTTTGCCCTTTGGATTTCCGCAGGCGCGGAATCCTGCTCTGACGTTGACTGGGCCATCAATGTCGCTTTGCCCTTTGGATTTCCGCGGGCGCGGAATCCTGCTCTGACGTTGACCGGGCGGTCAATGTCGCTTTGCCCTTTGGATTTTCGTGGGCGCGGAATCCTACTCTGACGTTGACCAGGTAGTCAATGTCGATTTCCCTTTGGATCTCCGCGGGCGCGGAATCCTGTTTTGACTTTGACCAGGCAGTCAATGTCATGTGCCCCTTTTGGACTTCTGCGGGCGTGGAGTCCAGCTTGCCGACTTTGACCGGGCGGTCAAGGTCCTTGCTTTCTTGGATTTCCTTGGGCCAGAAATCCCGTGGCTTTTCCCTTTGGCTTTGTAGTCTGGGTAGCCCCTCCTTGGATTTTCTTGGGCAGAAAATCCCGTGGCTTTGTCAGCAACCACCAAACATCAATAGAAAATGCATGAGTGACTTCAAGTGGTTCTAGGTGATTGATGCTTCCACGGGATTAGGTGAATACTTGGTGCTTGAATCCTACACTTAGGCTTTGTCAGCACCCACCAAATCCACATGGACCTTAATCTAGTAAGTAGCTCACGATCCTAGGGGTATCAGTCATCCCTACAGGTTGACTGGAAGCATCAATTTCTTGGTCTCACGATAACTCAGTATTCGTAACAACCAAGGTATCACACCCAGCTACGCAGGAATCTCATACCTCTCAAGTCCACTGTCACAATAGCACCAAGTATAGATGGTACTTGGGTCTTGAAACCCTAAAGGAACAAAGTATCCCTCCTAACTCGGTCGATAGCTCAACTTATGGACCTCATCCTTGGCCTCGTGAACAACAGTCTAGGAGTATCATACCCTAAGGATCTGACGAGCACTTGCATGGCCTTGATCTCCACCACAAGCAGAAAACGTTTTCCAAAACCTTTACAAAACTATACATCTTCTTTCCAAAATCCTTTTGGAAAACTATTTTGAAATCATTTAAAATCACACCTCAAAACACCACAAAAATATAGTGGAGACAGCTCCTCTATTAGGCCTATAAACTACACCTTAGGAGTATCTGAGTTGTAGAGCATCACACTCAATTCACAACAACAACACAAGAAAATGCCCAAAATACACCAAATAGGGAAACAAAGGCACCTTCTGGGTATAAAGTTACCCAAAAGAACCCACACAGCAACCAAGGTAATGATCTTGATGTCCCATTTGACTTACAAGACAGAACTCCAATACAAACTATACACAAAACACTAAGTCATAATGTCAAGGTGTAAGATGCCTACTAGCCTGTGTCCCACAAGAGCCATAGTTAGTTCAGTGTCAACACTGGAATAGTAGCACTGAACACCTAATTTAGTGCATTACATAAAAACTAAATCATCATCTAATCCTAGGGTTAAATATAAACCCTAATATCTATCTAAATCATTAAGGGGGAAAGACTTAGTATTTATAAGTCATATAGTCTTTTATTCTAAACTATAGTCAAGTGGGATCTTGCTAATGTATTTTAGGCAATCCATAAATCATCTCTAATGATTTTCCTAATCATTATTATGCCATAGTTGCCTATGTGGACACCTCACTTTGGTAGCCGCTAGCTGGTAGAACTCTCCAGAAGAGCGCATCGATGGCAGTGAGGTATTCTCCCACACTAGAGCCCATTCCACACTCCAAAACCAACACTAAAACCCAGATCCAAGCCCAACACCTTCAACCTCCACTAAGAAACCAAGCCCAAGCCCATTTGATGGCCCAATAATCGAGGAACAAGCCCAAGATCCAACCAAAAGTCATGACCTAACGTAGGCGTATCTGATCAGTGTAGTCAAGAGGCGCAAACTGGTGGTGTACTGACTCCGAGACCATACAACAAGCACCCTCCAGGCCATTGCCATGTACAAGCAATGTTGTGAATACAGAACAACGACTGCACAACCACTTACAGCTCAAGTGGCTTGTACTAGAAGAAATCAGCCATCAAGGTACACCAATAAACCTCCATAGCATCAAAAAACACCTCGAGGTCTTCATGCGGGTCCTCACAACACCTCAAACTCAGGACACTAGGATACGACATCCGAAACTCGATTGCGACGTCGAATCCACAAAATGCAACTTAAGTCCTAGGTCCAAAATACTAAATTTTTCGTGCCACCAGTACACGCCTAAGAACCATGCCACTAGTCTGCAGTAGCAGTCTATGGTAGCCATACGTGAAAGACCCAAAACTCCAAATTAAATAGCTAGTTGAAAATGCAACCAAAGATTTGGGTCGTTACAAATATATGTATCTTCATCTCTATTTTTGATGATAACAACATGTTTTAAGACTAATGTGTTTTATGAGAATTATTTATAGTCATATATGATAAGAAGATCTAAGTGCAAAATGGAAAGATTAAGAAGATCCAAGTGCAAAAAAGGAGAATCAAAAGCAAAGATATTTGATGCTCATGAAGCCATCGTAGAGGCTCAAGTTAACTTAAGTCGATCTTAAGTTAAAATTCAATAAAGATAGAAGATAAGGTGTGTTATGAAATCAAGCTTCATGTAAACATGTAAATGTAACTTTCCATGTGTCTAGGAACTTATAACAAACTCTCAAATACTCCAAAATCCTAGGAAAATAGCCAAGCCCAATATCCAAAGTCAAGTACATTGAAAACATTTAAGTTAATAGGTTCAGGATACATTTCGACATATCGAATAACTTTCAATATACCAAATCTATGCTTGCAATGTTCACAATCGATAACCAATTTGACATACCGAAATAATTTCAGTGTACCAAATTATTCATTTATTGTGAACAACTGTGAATCATTCGGTCAAGGAGCAAAACCATGGTCTTTGTGGAATCTTGGTGAAGATTTTGTTGAGTGTAGTAGTAAGATCTTGGCTCGGTATCAAGATTAACATAGAAAAATTCTCAAGAAGTTATCAAGGAGTGGAGTATGCCAGAGAGGTCAACCCATGTAAGTTTTCTACATGCATGCACTTCAATTTTTCTCATCTTCTTCTTTACTTACAAATAGTTTAATTCTCTAACTCCATATCATTTACTTATTGATTGATCATTTTGTTTAATATAATTTTAGTTGTTAAATACACTTGATTTTTTATTTACCCCCTCTAGAGAAGCCATAGATTCTTATAACCTATTTGAAGGCTTTCATGCGAGACTTACTAAACATTTCCATGTTCTCGTTAGCATATCATTGAACCTATTTATGTTATCTTTACTGCTTGATTTCTATGTAAATCTAGTTTCTAATGTGAAGGGTTGTTACTTGACTAAGGTACCTTTAAGTTTCTCTTTGTCCACAAATATTTATGTAGATTTTTTTTCCACATCAGCTTTCATGTCTCCATTGTGTTGCTAGTCTCGAGAATCTATTGGAGCAATATCATAAACATAACTCGCCAAAGTCGAGTTCTTCTCAAAGGGAAAGAATAATGATGATAGTATTGCGATATTTTAAGGATATTATATCTTAGGATATTATCTTGAGATATTTTAAGAATATTTTATCTTAGAATATTATCTTGAAATATTTTAGAAATATTTTATTTTTTCGTTTGTTACATGTTTCTCCTATTTAAGGAGAGAAATTACGTGTTTTTTCATAGTTATTAATGATAATATTTCTTAGTTGCTAAAATTGAGTATTATTTATGATTAGGATTGGAGTTCCAATTACGTAAATATTGAATTATAATTCATCATCATTGTTGAGTATTGTTTGTGATTGGAATTGGAGTTCCAACTACTTTAAGATTGAATTGTTGTTTATCTTCATTATATTGGATTGGGTTGTAGTTCAATTCTGTTATCTTCGCTTGTTGTCCTACATTACCAACACTTTCTTGATAACTCCATACTTTTGTAATAGCCAGGAACTTAGGATCCCATCTTCTTGAAGCCTTCTGAGGATACAAAACATTTGCAATAACAAACTTCAATCTTCAGAGGGTGTTAGAAGACCTACGACGAGTTCTCAGAAATGCCTTTTATTAATGGCTTACTTGGCAATTCTTGCCCATCTCCTGTTGCATAAAATGTTGAAAGGTGAATCTCCTGTTGTGACATTACAAACTCTCTCTCAATTTAGTTCAATGCTTTGTAAAGTTGTGGAGAGGAAGATGTTGCAGACAAAATAGTAAAAACTCTCAAAATTAAGTTGTGGAGAGGAAGATGTTGTAGACAAAATGGTAAAAACTCCTTTTTATATGAATACAAAATTAAGTTAAATTGTCAAAATGTTTCAACTTCATCTTCAACTAAAGATCTCATGAGAGAGTGAAAACATTGATTTGAACGGACAATGCTCGCTGACATATATCTTGAAGAAAAGTTTTAGAGCATCCCATGCAAGAGACTTGAAAACCATATACCATCAACAGATTTTGATGATATTAAGGTGAGGCAAGGGGGGTGTGGAATTAGAGAAGAAGTGTTGCAAAATAAGAGACTAAGAGTGTTCGTGTTCTAAAGTTTGTTCAAAAGGAGATCTTATGTGTTTTTTATCCAAATCTTTGTATATCAAAATGAATTTATATATGTTAATTACATATCAACCTATATAACTTACGTAGTTTATTAGAAATGAAATTATGATTGAAATCTTGATTTTTAAACCAAGGTATCATAAATGTTCAAGTGATGCATCTAAGCAATATTGCCTTAACAAAAAAACAAGAGAAAGTCTCATTGATGAACTTCTTGTGTCAATATAAAAAGCTTTAGATGCTAATATAAAAATTCTCAAAATAATAATTAACATATAGAGTTTGTGGCTAGAAATGAAATGATTACACATTTGAGATCTTAATCTGTGTATCTTTTGATTTTCATCTAGTTTTCATTTCTATTGTAGAAATATACAAGGAAAGAGAACAATCTTGCAAAAGGAAAGTATGCAAAGGATAGCTTAAAGCATTCTTAAACAAATCAATGAGGAGATAAATTGTAGTGAACTAGATAAGCACTTTATTCTTGTATGCCTTGGAAATACTATGAACATGATGCTCAATATTTATGATTTTATAGGATTACCTTTATGTTTCTATCTATATTTTAAATATGTGAAATTTACTAATTCTGTGTAAGAAGTTAGCTCTTTCTTTCCACATGTATGGAAAGTGTGTCACAAGGCATAATATTCATTTAAAAAATAGTGTTACAATCATATTTTCCTTTCTATGAAAGTTATCAATACAAAATCAAGAATTCAGAAGATTTCATCAGATTTGCATATAAAACATCCTTTAGTCATGTAATGACCCCCAAGTTGCTATCACCTAACCTAGCTACAAATTTTCTGTTTAATTATTTTTATCTTTATTATTAACCAACAATTACACTATAATGCAGCTAAGGCTAAGTACTCTCAATAGGAAGTAAAACTAATAAATAATAGCAACAAAACTAAACTAACACAAACTTGGATCCCTGATGTGTGGCGGCGTGACTCCTCCTATATGCACTAGCAATTAACAGCTACTATCCTGCACCTGACAAAACACACAAAACAAAACACACGTGAGTGACCACTTAAACAGTCACCCAACACACACCCCCACCTAACAACTCAGCACACCACATTGAGGTAACAGGCGTACCAACGCCACAAGCAAACAAGCACAGGCAACCCTCTAGGATGCCGCAACCCCAAACCCAAGCAGCTCACCACTACCTAGCAAGCAATAAAACTAAAAACCATGCCTTTAAAACCATTCTTTTCCTTTTCAAAACCAAGTACATGCTCTTTCAAAATCTTTTATGCATGCTCGAGAAGGCTACTCTTGCCAAATCAAGCCCAAAAGCCACACCAAAGCACAACTACAAAGCCTCTACTTCGTACAACATGATCCCCTCTAGACCCCAGCACGCAACACTAAGCCACGAAGTCTCTGCTCCCAAACAATGGAGCCACCACTCCTAAAACAAAGGAGCCACCGCTCCCAAAACTACGGCCTCCTCTAGGCCTAAAGCCTGATTTCCTAAACCAGGACTTCACACAAATACAAACACAAATAGTGTGTCGAACTGCCCGGTGCTAAACTGACAACACTGGCCACAAGCAATCCACCGAAGCACAACCAATGGTGTCTGCATTGTCACAGTGAAACCACCCTATGCAGGAGCCATCACCGTCCTCCGATTTTCTGCCTAGACAACCCTCACAAAGCCAACCTCTCTTAGGAAGGTAGTCCTATCTCTTAGGATGCTATCAGCTACGAAGCGTGTGTCCCACCCTCACTAGCCACTACAGGGTACACCTCCTCACGATATCCTCTACACAATGCTCAGGAGGGAGTCTCATACCTCACATCCAACAACATCTGAGCCTTAGTGCTCACAGTGACAATAGGAGCATCATACCTCCCTGTCATACCAAAAACACCTCAACCCGCGAACCTCCACCTCGGCTCCGTGAACGACAGTCAATGAGTGTCATACCTCCAAGACCCGGTGAACACTTGCCTTAGTCAGTTGGTCCCCAATGCAAACAAAAACTATCAAAAAACTCTTTCTAAACCATTTTCAAATCTGTACTTTTCTCTATCCAAAACTCTCTTTTTGGAAAATCATTTCAAAAACCATTAAATATCTTTTAACACTCAAGAAACACTGTGCCCAGCAGTGGTACAGAAACCAAACGTCGAGAAACTATAAACAAAACACAGCCTTGACAGCTCTCCTGTTAGGCCTAAGCAAAAGTACCTTGGGAGCGTCTTGGTTCATGAGCACTACACTCAACCCATGACTACAACCCAAGAAAACACCAACAAAAGCATCCTCTAAGTGTCATATCCACCTAGAAGACACCACAACAAAGTAAACACAATCAGAACTCTATGCTCTGGCACCAAGTGTAAGACACCTACTGGCTTGTGCCTCTCGAGAGCACAGCCAGATTGGCTCAAACACCTGGAATAGTGCCACTGAATGCCTCATTCCGCGCACCACACCCAAATTGGTCCATCATATGATCTTAGGGTTGATTATAAATTCTAATGTCTAATCTACACCATTAAAGAGGAGAGCTTAGAATTAGTAAGTTCTATAGTTTATTATTCTACCCACACCTAAGGTGGACTCTTGTTAATTCATTTTAGGTCAATCCTAAATCCTTTCTAATGATTCTTCTAATCATTTACATTCCATAATTATCTACAAGGTATTGGCACTAGCTAACAGCACCCAATTACCTAAAAATTTGGGGCAAAGCCCATGAAAATGGGCCTAGCCAACCCACGCATCTGGGCCATGTGTTCTGCTCATGCCCATGGCATTCTGTCAGAATTCAGACAGGCCTAAAACCAAAGACCCAAAAATCTCACCCAAAGTGGGAGCTAAGAGCGGACTTGAAAAACGACCACCAAAAATTCCAACCAAAATATATGTTGTAGATCCTTGATTCTACTCCAAATCTCCAAGACAAAACTAGAATCCATTAAGTATAGCTCCCAAAATAAAATCACAAAGCCAAGGTGTGTAGAGAATTCAAAAACAAAACCACAGCACATTCATCGCCATAGATCACCATAAATGCCACAATGAATCACCAAAAATTCCCAAACATATTCCAAGCATCCACAGGCATGCAATTCACACTATCATGTCCCTAAGCATCAAATTCAGCAACAAGGAAATTCTATAAGGGCGTGTGCCTTACACCAAAGGCACAACGACAACCACGCGGGTGACGCACCTCCTTCGACCACAAGCTACGCACCACCTCCTCCTGACGGCGACGAGACAGCGAGCACAACGGCAATGGCACTTCTCTCCCAATCCCAATCTCTCTCTCTCTCTCTCCCCTTGACGAAAAGAGGAAGAAAATGAAGGTGGGGAAGTAGAGTGATGAAGAAGGAGAAGAGGAGGAAGGTACATAGGGAAGGTGGGGGCAAGTGGGAGGAGAAAGAAAAAGGAGAAAAAAGAAAAGAAAAGAAGGAAAGAAGTACAATACGAGACTCAACCACGTGACTTCCCACGTCTACGTGACTCGTGTTACCAGAAACCAGTCACTTAAGCACACCAATCAAACTCTATAGTTCAAAACAAACCCACAAAACTCCTACAAGGACTAGCACTGCACTTGAAACACACAACAATAATAGACCAGAAACCTACAATCAAGGCGTAAGACACTACTGAGAACGTGTCCAACATTTGGCATTGAGGCCCCCAATGCCCAACACACCTAAATCCTACCTAATTATCTGGTCCAAAACACCACTTCCAAATCTGGGTTGTTACAGCCTAAAGCTCTTAAAGAAATTTCGCCCCCGAAATTCTCAAGGCGAAACACCAAATGTACCAAAATTAGGACATCACCAGGACAACCTAGACAAATAGCACAATGGTGTCGCCCAAAACTCACGACCCGTAGGAGAAATCTACGCTCCACAAGGCCATTTGATCCTACTTGAGTCTAAGGCGACACCAAGGACTTAGCTCTCCTTGAGTCCAAACACCATTGAGATCTTGGATGAAGTTCCTTCCAAGCACAAAAATCTCCTCCCAGAGGCTCCAAAACAGTGTCTTCCAAAGTCACGAAACATCCAGAGCACCCCTAGAGACACGCAAACCCCAGGATTGACCAGGTGCAACCAGCTCTGGCCACACTTTCGCTACGCTACTCTGATGCACAACCTGGTCAGTAACCACTGAACTCCACACCTTGTACTCAAGAACATCTCTCATCACCCTGGAAAACCTCCTTTAATCCATGGTACGAGAGAAATCTGATTACTGAGATATAACAAAACTCTTCATGGATCTAGAGTGCATTGACAGGTTAGCAAGCCCAAGTGTTACTTGTCTCCAGGAACCACTTCCTAAACTGACACTCCTCTGGATCCAAAGCACAACCTCCACTGTGGCCAACATCAAACATGTGGGTGGATAGTTTCTCTCGTGATTCTCTCAACTGGCAAGAACCACAAATCACCACGTTGCCTCATCGCAACTAGAACTTATCATAACCAAGAAGAACATTGGTGGACTCAACACGACTAGTTGCTACGGCAGCCTTATAAGTCCAGACGTGAGACCGCCAAAACACGCTTAAACCACTTATTAAACATGAAGCTCACGTCAAACATCCTACAATCCAGAGTCTAGGGCTACAAGGCTCATTGTTTCCAGTGAAACATCACACCAATGGTAAGGACAACTCGGAAGTCAAACTCAAATGAATCTCCAATCCAAGGCAACTTCCAACAGAACTGTCTAAACCAACATGAGTTGTTCTTCCTTCCTGGTAGACCTCTCCATGGTGCCACTATCCCCAAGGTACCTCTGCTAGATCCATGAGAATAATTCACTCAAATTAGGAAACAACCACTCGGAAGAAAATACATGGGATCACACCCACCAACTTGACCAGCAGTGCCACGAAATGAGATGGGTAGTCAACTCCACTTGACTCATCCCATCTCCGCCATAGAAACCCAAAACCCAAAAAAGACAATCATAAGAGAAAGAAGGTCTCCACAGATCAAACAACACTATGCCATTCAATCCACAAGCAAACAAGAAAATTAACAACAAGCCACACAGGGAAAACACTAGAGAAATAAATCTCCATTGCCCAAACGGCACAAAGTCATTTGAGCCACAACCAACCAAGCCAACTGAATATCTAGACAAGATATCCTAGACAACACACAACAAGCAACACACTAGACTATGTTGCTTTTCGGCTAAGCCCCAAACAAAAGATGTGTGACACAACTGCATCACACCAATGCACGACTCCACGTGCACTGTCTCCTAGATAACCCTATCCTCAAACAGAGCATCTAGAAGAAACAACACAAACTTGAGGAACTCACCAAAGCCACCCCAGAATAATAAGACACTCCTAAGGACCCACCAAGTCACCTAGAGATGACAACACACACCTAGGGGCCCACTAAGTCACTCAAAAACAACAACAAACAACTAGGGACCCACCAAGTCACCTAAAACAACAACACACATCTGGGGACCAACCGAGTCACCCAAAGACCATAGGAGGAGGGAACTCAAAGCATCCTCTACACCCACCCCAAAGATAATAACAACCATACATTTGAGAAGCCTCACGTTTCACCTTGCTGCTACAACAGGAGAATGGAGCTGCAGGCATCCTCCTACACCAACACCAACAACACCAGACAGACGACCGACGACAACCACAGGCTACCAACAAACAACAAACACCAGCAAGGATAGGCAGCAAACAAACAAGCAAACAATAATAGACAATTGAACAACAAGCAGAAACAACCTTAGAGGGTACACTAGAGGCAAACAACTGTTGCACCTTGTCCTCCATAGTAAAACACCAAATTGCCTAGCACTTGGTGGTGGCTCACCCCCTCAAAGGGAAACATGTCCTCTAGTCAACAGATGGAGGGTGCCTAACCCCCTTAAAGAAATAAGACACCTCCTCAGCAAACACCCTACCTCCTCGCAATCGTAGCACAACCAGCAAACCAGCACCCACAGCAGACGTGAGCAACATCTAAGCAACAGACTTGTCTGGCCTTACACACCACAAGGTTTCCTACCTTGCCAGCCAGCACAAAGCCCTGCCCAGAAAACAACCACAACCACACCCACAGGCAACACAATGCTTAATCCATGCAAAACTCGTAGACAACACCACACCATGCTCCATGGAATTGAGGGATCCTAGCAAACCGCTCCACATGAGCGAATGTTGTTTTGCACTCCGCTCCCAACTACTACCTCCAAAGCAACTCCACCAAATCAGTGATTCCCAGCCACCAAGGAAAATCCTTTAACAAGGAGTCGACGTCCATCTCCAATTGAGAATGCAAACTGTCACTCCCTAAGTTCTTTGTGGTCCTTCGCACAATAGCTTTGTCGAAATCGGAGCTGGAGTCGAAGACACTACTCAACATCGCAAGCTAGAAAATTAATCAAATCAAGGTGCAGGAATGCATGATATGCAATTCTATGGAGTTACCCAGCCAGACATCCCTAGGCTAGTGCTCCTAGGTGGACCTAAGCTCAGATACCATTTGTAACGACCCCCAAGTCACTTCCACCTAACCTAGCTACAAATTTTCCATTTAATTATTTTTAATCTTTACTATTAACCAACAATTACACTATAATGCAGCTAAGGCTAAGTACTCTCAACAGGAAGTAAAACTAATAAATAATAGCAACAAAACTAAACTAACACACACTTGAATCCCTAATGTGTGGCGGTGTGACTCCTCTTATATGCACTAGCAACCAACAGCTACTATTCTGTACTTAACAAAACACACAAAACAAAGCACACGTGAGTGACAACTCAAACGGTCACCCAGCACACAATCCTACCTAACAACTCGACACACCACGTTGAGGAAACAAGCGTACCAATGCCACAAGCAAACAAGTTCAGGCACCCCTCCTGGATGCTGCAACTCCAAACCTAGGTAACTCACCACTACCTAGCAAGCAATAAAACTCAAAACCATGACTTACCATTCTTTTCCTTTTCAAAACCATGTACATGTTCTTTCAAAATCTTTTATGCACACTCGAGACGACCACTCTTGCCAAATCAAGCCCAAAAGCCACACCAAAGTACAACTATAGAGCCTCTGCTCTGCACAACATAGTCTCCTAGACCCAAGCACAACACCAAGCTACAGAGCCTCTACTCCCAAAACACGGAGCCACTGCTCCCAAAATACGGAGCCACCGCCTCCAAAATACTACGCCTCAACAAATGCCAAAACCATGGCCTCCTCTACTCCTAGAGCCTGATTTCTTAAACCAGGACTCGCACAAAGACAAACAAAAATAGTGTGTCGAACTATCCAGCGCTAAGCAGACAACACTGGCCACAAGCAGTCCACCGAAGCATGACCAACGATGTCTGCATTGCCATGGTGAAGCCACCCTGTGTAGGAGCCATCACCGTCTTACGTTTTTTCTGCCTGGAGAACCTTCACAAAGCCAACCCCTCTTGGGAAGATAGTCTTGTCTCTCAAGATATTACCAACTACGGGGCACGTGTTCCACCCACATTGGCCACCATAGGGTACGCCTCCTCACAGCATCCTCTACACAGTGCTCAAGAGGGAGTCTCATACCTACACATCTGACAACACCCGAGTCTCAGTGCTCACAACGACAATAGCAGTATCATACCTCCCCATCATACCAGAAACACCTCAACCCGTGGACCTCCAACTCGGCCCCGCGAATGACAGTCAATGAGTGTCATACCTCCAAGACCAGACAAATACTCGTCTCAGTCTGTTGGTCCCCAATGCAAAAAAAAAGTATCAAAAAACTCTTTCTAAACCATTTTCAAATCTGTACTTTTCTCTGTCCAAAACTCTCTTTTTAGAAAATCATTTCGAAAACCATTAAATATCTTTTAAAACTCAAGAAACATTGTGCCTAACAGTAGCACAGAAACCAAAGATCAAGAAATCACAAATAAAACACAGCCTTGACAATTCTCCTGTCAGGCCTAGGCAGTACATTGGGAGCGTCTGGGTTCATGAGCACTATGCTCAACCCATGACCACAACCCAAGAAAACACCAACAAAAGCATTCTCTGAGTGTCAAATCTACCCAAAAGATACCACAACAAAGCAAACATAACCAGAACTCTATGCTTTGGCGTCAAGTGTAAGACACCTACTAGCTCTTGTCCCTCGGGAGCATAGCCAAATCGACTCAAACACCCAAAATAGTGCCACTGAATGCCTCATTAAGCGCACCACATCCAAACTAGTCCATCATATGATCCTAGGGTTGATTATAAATCCTAATGTCCAATCTACACCATTAAAGGGGAGAGCTTAGAATTATTAAGTTCTATAGTTTATTATTCTACCACACCCAAGGTGGACTATTGCTAATTCATTTTAGGTTAATCCTAAATCCTTTCTAATGATTCTCCTAATCATTTACATTCTAGAATTACCTACAAGGTATTAGTACTAGCTAATGACACCCAATTATCCAAAAATCTAGGACAAAGCCCACGAAAATGGGCCTAGCCAACCCACGCATTTGGGCCGCGTGTTCGGCCCACGCCATAGACATACCTTGAACTAGAGACCAAAAAATCTCGTCCAATGTGGAAGCTAGGAGCGGACTTGCAAAATGACCACCAAAAATTCCACCCAAAATATATGTTGTAGACCCTTGAGTCTACTCCAAATCTACATAGATAAAACTAGAATCCATTAAGTATAACTCGTAGAATAAAATCGCAAATCTAAGGTGTGTAGAGAGTCCAAAAATCAAATCACAGCACATTTATCGTCATAAATCACCATAAATACTATAATAAATCACCAAAAATTCCCAAACATATTCTAAGCATCCATAAGCATGTAATTCACACTATCATGTCCCTAGGCATCAAATTCAGCAAAAAGAGGGAATTCTACAAGGACGTGTACCTTACACTGAATGCTCGATGACGACCACACGGGCGACGCAACTCCTCTGGCCACAAGCTCTGCACCACCTCCTCCTCTTGGTGGCGATGGGACAGCGAGCACAACGACGATGATGCAACGACGATGGCACTTCTCTACCAATCTCAATCTCTCTCTCTCTCTCTCTCTCTCTCTCTCTCTCTAATCTCCCTTCCTTATCTCTCCCTCTCTCAAATCTCCCCCTCATCTACCTCTCTCATCTCCCTCTCATAACTCTCTCCATCTCATCTCCCTAGTGTGAAGAGGAAGAAGAAGGAGGGGAAGTGGAGTGATGAAGAAGGAGAAGAGGACGAAGGCACGTGGGGAAGGTGGGGGCAAGTGGAGGAGATAGAGAAAGGAGAGAAAAGAAAAAAAAAAAGAGGAGAAAAAAGAAAAGAAAAGTAAAAAGAGAAAAGAGAGAAAGGAAAGAAACACAACATTGGATTCAACCATATAACTTCTTACGTCCACGTGACTCGTGCTATCAAAGACTAGCCACCTAAGCACATCAATCAAACTCTGTGGCTCAGAACAAATCTACAAACTCCTACAAGGACCAACACAACACTCGAACCACATAACACTAATGGACTAGAAACCCATAATCCAGACGTAAGATACTACTGAGAACGTGTCTAACATTGGACACTAGGACCCTTAACGTCCAACATACTTAAATCCCACCTAATTATCTAGTCCAAAATACCACTTCTAAATCTGGATTGTTACAAGTTATTTCAAGCTCTTCATCTAAATTACAATCTCCTTAAAGATGCCACAATGGTTGTTCCTAAAAGATCCCAAACAAACGTCAAAACTTCAAGGAGAACAAAAGATGCTTCTATAATATTCTAGTCGACTAAGACCTTAAGTCATTATCCTTGATGATATTTATAAGCAAGTAGTCTAAGGGCTTCGACTTCCACGGCAATTGCCTTGATTTGGGAAAGGTAAAACTTATTGCGGCATCTTATGATTTCTCAAGACAATATCTACAGATGACCAACATGAAGCTAGTCAATCGATCCTTCCACAATCGTAGAAGCCTCAAAACAAAGCAAACATACCCACCAGATAAATGTCGTTACTCCGAACGACTCCACATGAGTCATCTCCTTTCCCCAAATCTTCATCATGCTATTAAAATACCCACATAAAGCATGTATGTTTCACCTTACTTACGTACCTTCAATTTTAATTGGCCAAACACATATCACCTTCATGCACATATCAACACACATAACACCTGCTTCTTAGAAGGCTTGCACAATGAAGATAATGCATTATACATGTTGCTCCACAATTGTTGCAATCAAGCAAGCAAGTAGAGTATACATTGCTGGCAACCCTAAGGAAACCAAACCAAGCAAGTACACATTGACCTACCAAGCCAAGCCTAATCAAGAATGAGATGGGACTTGTAGACCTGTCAAACGGGTAGTGTCGTGTACCTATCGTATTGTATATAAATGTGTATAATATATGTATATACTAAATCCAAACACAACCTATTTAATTATCGTGTACTTAATATTAAACCCAAACACAAATTGTCTGTTAACGTGTATATACGACACGTCCCATTAAGTACACGTTTAAGTGAATCGTGTCGTTTTGACATGATAACGATCCGATTGACATGAGTACACGTTTATTACACAGTTATACGTTTATTAAATGATTACACGTTTAGTATACGTTTAACAATTACATGTTTTGTACACACAGAAAAATCAAATACAAATTAATAAATTATGAAACCAATCATTCAACAATATTTCACAAATTCCATTGTTCCATATGTTAATATTCTAAGGGGGGGGTTTGTGCACCTAGAAAGCATAAGAAATTATTTGATGAGAATTTCATTTCCTGTTGAGTATACAAATTAATACTGTTTGTGCACTTGACCAGAAAGGATTTCAAAGGAAATCCATTTCCTTTACTTTCTGGAGTATATAATAACCAAATATTTTCATTTCTCACCCCTTTTCGTGGAATTTCAGCAGATTCTCACCCTCTCGTTCTCCTCCTCGACCCGTCAACGCCTCTCCTCTATGCCTTAAACACACCGACGAAAATCAGTCGTCGACGTCCTCAACCCGCCTTCGTCTTCCACCTCCGACGCAGTGCCGTTGTCTTCCACCTCCGACGCAGTGCCATCGTCTTCGTCCTCAACCTGCCGACGCCCGTCTTCCTCTCCCCCGTGCCCTATCCCACTAATGCAACCCATCCTCCTCCACCTCCCGCGGACACTCTCCCCCGCTGGTATTTTCTTTCCCCCTTGGTTTGTTTCCCCCTTCGTTCTTCTAACATCCATGATTGGGGAGGGAGGTAAACGAATGAGTTGCAAAGGAATGGCAGCAGTTGGGCTTAGCACATCATGGAGGTCAGATCTCCATGTGCTTTCTCTTGATTATTTTTGTCGTTTGTCACCAACTTCTGTCACATTCATTCCATCCCTTGTTTCAAAAGAATCAATTTTTTAAATTAATGTTTTGTTCCTCACCTTTTAGATTTTACATGTAACATCTGTGCCTGACTTGTCCATTTAATATAAACCATGGAATTTCTTGTAATTATTTGCATGTGGTTTATTAATGGCAAATCCAGGTTGTGTTTGTTGGCTATGGTCTCTCCCTGTGTTTTGTGCCCCTGGTTTCTCCCTTGTGGTGTGACTCCTTTGGCTTGTGGGTCTGTTATGCATTTGGGACCAGTGTTTGGGGTAAAAACCCACTTGGGCTTGAGCTTGGACTCGGTCAAGAGAGCCCAACCATGCCCGTGACCTCTCTTCCTTACCTTCTCTACGCCCATGACCCATTCCCCCTACTCGCGAGACCTGGCGGGGAGGACAGCTCATTCCGTCCCTTCGACGGTTGGGTGGCTGACAGCGGATCGACGAAATCCGTGGGGATGGCAAGCGACGGTGGCTTTAAAGGGAGGCATGCGGCATGGGGGAGGAGTGGAGAAACCAGAGAGAGAGATAGAGAGGGAGTGCGGAGGCTGAGGAGGAGTCGCACGCCGGAGGAGATCTCACGAGTGCGGGGGGAGGCTGGTGCCGTGCACCGCCAGAGCTTGAGGGCACGCGAGGCTCGCCGGAGCCAGGTACGCGTCTCCCCTCCTCCTTCCTTTTTCGGTTAGGGCATGTTGAGGATTAGGGTTAAATCATGGATAATGGTGCTTAAATCATGCAAAATATGGGAAATGTTGAGAAGGAGTTGAACCATGTGTTTGTGGTGATATGATGCTAATTCGTGAGATTTTGCTAATTGTGGTGAAGCATGCTACAGTGATTTCAATATGAGTTTTATGCCTTTGTGAATTTCCATAGAATAGCATGCTTAATGGATTCATGTTTTGATAGAGGGGTTTGGAAGTAGACTTGGAGGTCTACACCCCATGTTTTACTTGTAATTTTTGTGGTATTTTTGAGGGGTCCGCTCCTTACTCCCACTTTGGGGAGAAGAAACGGCGGAGGCCGAGGAGGTTTTTCATGCAATCGCAGAAATCGGTATGCCAAACCAAGTTCGGTATACCGAAATGCTCCCAGGAGGTTCCCTGGACCATTGATTCGGACGACCGAAGAAGATTCGGTCGACCGAATCAGGGGGTTTCGGATGACCGGACGATTTCGATCGACCATTCTAGTGGGGGACTTGTTTAACTGACAGAGGATTCGAAATGCCGAAATATGTTGGTCGACCGAATCAAGGAATTTCGGTCGACCGAGACCCAATTCGGTATGTCAAATCAGGACTCAGGACAATATTGAAAAATACTTAGAAAAATGTTGATAAATATGGATAAATACATGATAAATGTATGTAATGCATGGAAATGACTTGTGAGATGATGTATGCAAATATGTTGTTTTTAATGATGTTTTCCATGAGATTATGAAACATAGCTTATGTGTGTGAATGTGGACCCGTGTAAGGGGTGATTGCATGGTATAATGACTATGAATGAATGTGTGGGCTTAAAAACCATAGATGATGATGTGACATATAATGCGTGTGATTTACAAAGAGTTTTATGAATGGAAAATGGTTTTGACAAATGTTTTGAAAAGAGAAATTGCATGTGGTTTTAAAGAGATTAATGGAATTGTAGGAACTACAATGAAACGAGGACTTGCCGACGAGGTAGTGAGACCTCTAGAGATGTCGGGGACGTGTCCTTGGTGGTGATTGCCGAGTTTGCGGTCCGGGATAGGAGCCTTGAGACTGTGGTGGTACTGTAAGACCCGGGGTACAAGAGACCCGGACTACCCTTAGTACCAGTGCTGGACGGGTCTGGGGTTAGAGTCCCCAGGTGCTCGGGCACAAGGGCGTCTCGAGAACGCACTCCGTGCTTGTCCCAGTGAGGGTACATTTTGAGGCTACGGCCGAGGTGGTTGAACTCCAGCGTAGGGTAGTTCACCGCGGCACTGCAGTGTGGGTGTGGTGACATGGAATCCTCACCAACTGCTTGTGGCCAGGTCGATCGCCTGTGGCCAGGGTGATGCGACCAGTTTTGGAATGGAAAGTGTGGATTTGTGTGTTGGACTAGTTCCTAACCCGAATTTGTAAGTTGTGCTAATGGTTTTAAATGATGTTTTTGGACAAGGAAATTAGATGAAATGATTTACTTCTCCTGTGTTGAATATAAAGGTTTATGAACGAGCATGAAGTTTTGAAAGAAAAGAAAAGAAAGTTTGAAATGCCATTATTTTCCAAGTCTTTCTAATCGAATATGTGGTTTTGACAATAGTAGTTTTCTGGTAAATGTTTTCGTGGGTTTTATCGTTATTTCTGGGGTACGTACTGGGTGACATTCCTGTCACTCACGCGTGTTTTCCTTGTCCCCTTTGTTTCAAGTGCTCATGTGTAGGAGCAGTCTAGTCTGGTGCATCTTTTTGAGCCACGTTTGTCGCACACAGGTCTGGGTGATTAGCTTTATTTATTTAATTCTGTCATTTAGATTCTTTTAACTACTCTTAGGTAGTTCTTGTATTATTGTGTAGCACTTGGGTGTTACATTACAGTAGTATTAGAAGATATACAATTAACAGAATAGATTGTTTTTCATTAAAATTTCGCCTTCATCTATCAATAGATGTCTTGGATGGACAAAAGAAGAGGTGCTTGAGGTTAAATGTTCAGTCTCCTTACTGCTTGTTTATTGTTATGCTAATTTTAGTTCTAACTACATACAAATAAAATCAATTTGGGAAAGCCAACTCTATATAAACATCCTCCCATACATTCTAATATGTAGATCTACAACAGTATATACATGGTTTTAGGTGATTGTTTTTAATATAAATTTACTTGTCCGGTTGTTGTTTCCTGACATTTTTTTTTGTGCTGTCACTAATTCATGCTGGCATTCTCTTATATCTGTCATCAAATACTTCATGTAATGTGTTTCATATTCTTTCTTCTCTAAACATGGTGCTTTTGCAGAAACCCAAAGGGGAAAATCTGTTGGTAGGATCTAAAATGATCCATATGATTTGATACAAAACAAAACACAGTCTGAAAATGAAGACGATAAGAGGATTGGAAAAGAATAATTATTGGAACGGCAAACCGTTTATCTTAATAATTATGTAGTGCAAAAAAGGCCATTTTTTCACCGTTCAGATGTCATTTCCTCAGAAAATACGTGCTTTGCAAAAAAAGTTTTGCAAAAAACGTTTATGAGACCAATCAACCTTTTGCTTTCCCAACAGAATCCCAAGAGGGAAAAATCTTTTGGTAGGATCTAAACTTATCTATTGTGATTTGATGCAAAACAGATGACAGTCTAAAAATGAAGATGATAGAGGATTGGAAAAGAATAATAATTGCGACGGCAAACTGTTTAACTTAATAATAATTGTGTATGTGTAGTGAAAAAAAAACACCATCTTGTTTGTTTGTTAGAGAATGCACCACAGAGTGCAGAGGTGGGGATTTTCTATGGTCAATCTCTGCTTATCTTGTTTATAGGTGTATTATCATTGTCTACTGATCAGGGTGATATCAATTCAGCATGTTATGTTTACTTTCATTGCAATTAAAGCACATATATCCAGCTTCTCAATTGACAAACATACTTGAAGGTGTCAGTTACAAAATAGAGTTTAACAAAATAGAGCTGCCTGAAATGACTAGGGCCTGGAATGAGTAAGGCAATGAGATTCTACAATGAGTTGGTGGATGGGTTTAACAAAATAGAAGGATCTTTCAGGACAAATTCCTGAAAGCTGAGGTGATTTGAGCTGGATAAGGGATATCAATTTGGGATCTGTTGGGACTGATTTCAAATCACGATACAGAAAAGCTTACAGTGTGGGTTGACTTGCAAGGATATCATTTTTATTCATTAGCTTACTGTTGGATTTGTTATTGTTTCTCATTTTAAAGTTCCTCGTAAATGATTAGTAATTATCATTAGTATGATTCACTATTTCTTGTGGGAAAAATGATGCTCTTGATTCTATTTAAATATTTCTCTTGTTGATTCTATTTGATCTTTTGTATGACTATTTATTTTTTGAGAGATATTTGATTGAGTTTTAAGTTAATAATTATGAAATTATTAATGTCTGCTTTTCTTTGAAATATGTTGATAAGTACAAACACTTATATTCTAATTTCCTTTGTTTTCCTGAATAGACACAAACAATAAGAAATTTGGTCAACAGGAAATCAGTTTCTCTTACTTTCAATTTCCTAATAAATCTTATTGACTCTGGAATTCTATTTCCTGTCAAATTTTGTGCACAAACAGACTTTAAAGTCTACGACACAACATAAACATCCATCATTCAAAATAATGAAATCTATAATCCATTATTTCAATTGATACAAAAAGAATTATTGTTTTCAAATAAAAAAAAGAAGAAGAAGTTTCATTGGTCTAATAAAAACGTGTATTTATTGTATACTTATCAAATTTTTTACGTTAGACATGAAACACGATGAGTAGACAAGACACGTTAAAGATAAACCTAAACATAACTTATACCGTGTCCTGTTATCTTAGTGTATGAGAAATTAACAGGTCTAGGGATTTGCACTCCACTACCCTCTACCAATCCATCCTTCCTTAGTCCAAAAGAGAGTGCCGTTTGGGGACCAACGAAACCCTAGTCATCATCAATCCTTCCACCATGACAACGAAAAAACCTTCACATTTCACCAAACCCTAACTCCCTTCCCTCCCTCCCCGATGCCTCTGTCCCCATGACGACGACGACGACGACGGCGCCGGAGATCCAGCTCCACCCCGGCGCCTGTGGACGCGACGGCTGCGCGTCCAACAACGCGTGGCCTCTCCACCACGTCCTCCACCGGGGCGTCTTCCGCAAGCTCTGCACCTCCTGCGTCCTCCGGTGCTACCCCGGCTCCTTCTGCCCCAACTGCTTCGACCTCTTCGACGGGTCTCCCCCTTCCTCAGTCGTCCACTGCTCGCGCTGCCCC
This sequence comes from Posidonia australis, assembly GCA_024699735.1. Taxonomy (NCBI): domain Eukaryota; kingdom Viridiplantae; phylum Streptophyta; class Magnoliopsida; order Alismatales; family Posidoniaceae; genus Posidonia; species Posidonia australis. The sequence continues at coordinate 22,027 of JAMKQA010248454.1, forward strand.
ACGATTTCCCACACCGCCTGCCTCCCCGATCCCGCCCTGGCCTCCGCCTACCTCTGCCCCGTCTGCGCCGACTTGAATGGCTTCTTGTTCTTCCCTGGTGGTGGCGGCAGAGGGATTGGGGTGGAGTCGGCGAAGGAGCTTCTCGCCGCGGCGAAACTGGCGCTGGCGTCGATGAGTAAAGCGGTTGCTTCGTCCCGGGTCGAGGCGGAGAGGAAGAGTAAGGAGGCGGCGATGGCGAAGAAGCGGGCGAGGGAGATGTTGCAGAGGAGTGTTGCTGTTGTGGATAGGGAGAGGAAGAAGAGCGTGAAGGACACCGGGTCTGCATTGACGCCAGCTTCTATCTCAGAAGTGGTGGTGGGGGCGAAGAGTAAGTTATTGTCGGTGAATGTGGCTGCGGCTGCTGCCGTGGCGGTGTCTGCACAGAAGAGGGTTCAGTGTAGGGAGAAGGAAAAGTTGATGAAGTTTCGTGATCCGATGCTGTTGTCGCAGGTCGGTGGTGATGGCAATATCAGTAACAAAGGAGGGTCTGTTGTTGTTGCTCTTCCAGTTGATGCTTCTCGTCTTGCCTATAATGTTGGACGAGATGTGAAGGGGGAAAATGGGAACGCTTTGGGGTCTAAGAGAAGTTTGGTTATGGATGAGGAGGTGGGCCAAGTGAAGGTGCCAGAGAACCACGATACACTTACTCAAATTCCTTTGTCAAGATAAGGTATAGTCTTGTAGGAAATTCATCGGTTTTAAACACTGAACTAGTTTTCTTAGTGTATTTTACATCTTATCAGTGATGGTAATGTAAATGGCATCTTGCAGATGCATTTGTCACTAACACAACTTCGGAAGTTGTATTGTTTTTATTGACAAAGTTTGAAGTCTGCAGTCATGAAATATGGGTTGAATATTGGTGTACTCCTTCTCCCAATAAATTGTGATTGTTGATGCCTGTAATCTCTTAGCAATTGCTGATGGCATGTTGTGTGTTCTTATTTTCTTAGTGGGAAATTTGTCACATGGCCTTTTGTTAGTTTGTATGTTTTGTATGAAACCGTGTTTTTCTCTTCTTGATATTAAAAAGTATTGACGTTTTAATATTGGATGATGTAATGTAATTGTAGTAAATATTTCAGAATATTACAAGTTCATAGAAATTTATATTAACCATTGTTCTCAAGTTTACACGTATTATGTATGGGACTTGCATATGTTCTGTTAATGCTTTTTCCCTGGCGCTGCTTATAACTCTTATTTGTTATCTATCATGAGTACAACTAGGTGATAACATTTGTGGTGCGAGGAATTGTAATTTTACTCAATTATGTCTTGAACAAATACTTGCTAAATTATTTAGTTAAATACTTAAATCACATCTCTAACTTTTTGGCTAGAATATCATGAATATTTGTGATGCTTCATTTGTATTTATATTTGTTTTCCAAATTTTAAACATTACTTTTACACAAACGCCAATTTACACCTTTGGAGGAAAACCATTGAACATGTTTGGAGTTATTGTGAGTTCCTTGCTGCCCTGTATTATTTTGATGAGGGTGATATCCAATTTTGTTTATGGTGACAATGTAGTATATTTGTAGAGGAGGAAGATGAAGGTGCCTACTACAGTGGTAGGTTTGCAATCAACTATATAATGGAGGAAGAGTTGCAACTTCGATATGGAGACAGGGATTGCTGACAGCAACATATGGAGTTGGGAGAGATTAGTGAAATGACTCAAAAGAGGTTGAGTCAAGATTGGACGTAGAAGAAGCCATTTTGTAATAGAGAGAAAAGAAGGTAAGATTGTGTGAACAAAGAGCTGTGAAAGGAAGGGGGGTGGGGGTGTGGTGAGGAGAGTGCTGTGAGGGAGAGAGTTGGAGAAGAAAGAATAGGGGAAGGAATGAAACCAAGGGTGGAAGGAGAGTATGAACGGTCAGTAAGAAGGAGGGTGGCTTGGTAGATATAATTCAACAATGTTTAAACGACAGTGAGGATTTGGTGAAGATGATCATTCTTTAAGGTGGAAGTTTGGGACAGGGAGGCATTATGAATGGAAAAATATTTGCTCTATGGTGAGTAGAGATTTACATCATTCAATGGCAGTTTCTGAACTTTACCACTTGGGCCTCAGTCCACTATTTCCCATTAAGAGCAAGAATATCCATGTTTCATTGCCAACCACCAAGTGCAGATCAAATGATCACTACAATCTGATTGCACTGTTAGTCTTACATGGTTTGCCTGCATGTAATCTCTCTCTCTCTCACTCATATATGTGCATGGATGTGTATATACTCTATACACATTGAGACAGTGTATGTGCAGAGAGTCGGGCATACTGACCAGACCTGATTTCAGTGCCATCATAAAAGGGCAGAATTACTGTTCTGGTGCCCTATCCATCTTAAGTAATGGGATTTGTGCTCTTTTAGGTTGACATGTATTCATTAGCTACATCCTTTCTTTTTTTTCTTGTATCTCTAGTTCTTGTGAACCATGGTGATGTCAACTAGGCAATGAATCACTGTAGCAACGAAACTGTAAGCACAGAGAGGTGACATCAGAGAAATCAACGTCCAACTGGATCTCACTTATCCAGTCTGATGTTCAATTCATGGAAGGTGCTGTGATGCTACTTTGTTTTGCTATTTTGTGGTGAAATGAAAAATTAACTGGATAAGAACTTCCGCCATATTTGAGGTGGCATCTTGATAAAACTGGAACCAAGTCAAAGCTTGGCCTTGAAGATAGGTTCATTTGGCTTCACAAAACAAAGGTGTGCTTCTTTTTACTTTTATGTCTTTCTTTTACCTGTTTCTTTTGGAATTGACATGGAACAATCATTTGTACTCGCATACTGACTTCTGAGGCATCTCCTGCTACTTCTAGTTTTATTGATCAATAAAATATTTTCTAATGCCCATTTCAACAGTTGTCCATCTTTTGCAATGTTTTTTTTTTTTTTTGGACAATGGTAAGTAATATTAGATTTTTAATCCTAAGGACAAAAATCCAAGGAAATCAAGAGTCCAGACAATCACAAAAATACTTAGGCAATATTCCTGTCAGTAATACAGACAGCCAGAAGTTAACAATAATGTTTTCAAAATTTAAAAACAAAAGACAAGCTACTGCTCCCATAGCTTCAGCAGCAGTAGGAATAGTGGAGTCATTAGAGGTGGGAGGAGCATCGGAGGAAGCAGATAGGTTCTCTGCCTAGGCAGCCTTCATAGAGGCTAATGTGCTCTTCAAATCCTCCTTTTCAAAATCTGATAGAAGAGAATCTAACCAGTGCCCTATTAGTCCAATAATATCAGAAATAATAACATAAGAAGGTTTGAAATTATTGTGGAAAATTCTACTGTTTTTTTCTTTCTAGGTTACCCAAAGGATAACTTGAATCAAAATCAGCAACAAGACCTATTACGTCCATCAGAGAAGGAAGAGGGACAAAATCAGCTAGAACATGTAAAGTTAGAAATCTGCCCGTCTTGCACCGAATAAGACGCAAACCATTCGACAAATCGTCGAAGTAAAAGGATGAAGCAGGGCAGAGCAAAGAACCAGAGAGAAGGTCTGGTTCAGCCTCGAGGGGGGAGGGAAGATGCTTCCCCTTGTCGCGTACTTGCCTTCTCTTTTTCCGTCGACAGAGGTAACCTGGTCCGCGAAGGCAAGGAGGAGATGGAATTTGCTCCATTACCTTTGACGACATAGCAACCAGGATGGTCGGCTAGCAGTCGGAGTCCGGTGGCTGGAACTAGACTGTTGTCCCGATCCACAACCTGCAGGTTCCTGAAGTAGGACGCCTTATCGAAACCCTCCCCGGCGAGATGACCGCTGCCCATCTCCGTCGATGTGTGGCGATCCACCCCCTTGCAGTCCTCCGTGTCGGCCAGTAGCCGGAGACCGGTGGCTGGAACAAGACGTTCCTCTGTTCGATGGTTGGAACGAGACATTCCTCCCCCAACCCCCTCAAGGGACGAGATCGGAGGAGGAGGAGGCGCTGCAGTTGCTGCTGATGCCGCCACTACCAGTTTCTCAACGCAGACGCTCCCGATCCACAACCTGCAGGTGCCTGAAGTAGGACGCCTTACCGAAACCCTCCCCGGCGAGATGACTGCTGCTCATCTCCGTCGACGTGTGGCGATCCACCCCCTGCAGTCCTCCGAGTCAGCCAGCAACCTGAGACCGGTGGCTGGAACAAGACGTTCCTCTGACCGGTGGCTGGAACAAGATGTTCCTCCCCCATCCCCCACAGGGGACGAGATCGGAGGAGGAGGAGGCGCTGTTGTTGCTGCTGATGCCACGGCTCCCGGTTTCTCAGCGCAGACGCTCCGGATCCACAACCTGCAGGTTCCTGAAGTAGGACGCCTTACTGAAACCCTCCCCGGCGAGATGACCGCTGCCCATCACCGTCAACGTGTGGCGAACCACCCCCTGCAGTCCTCCGAGTCGGCCAGCAGTCGGAGACCCGTGGCTGGAACAAGACGTTCCTCTGTCTGGGAACTAGACGCTCCCGATCCACAACCTTTTGCGGAGCTTCTCGACCTTGTGGCGGCACTGCACCGCGGTTTTGGGGCTACTCTCGGGGAGGTTCTGGCTACGGCGTTGGAGACATCTTCCCAGTGAGACGCCTTGAGGTTCCCGCGGTAGAGAGAGTACCACTTCTCCTGGTAGGAGTCGATCAGGGCCACCGTCTCCTCCACCGACCAGCAGGGAGGCGAGACGCGCCGCGTCGACAGGGGAGGAGGGGCGATGGCGGCCGGAGGGGGGAGGACGATGGGGGTTGGATTTGGAGGTTAGGGTTTTTCGCCAGTCAGTTCACTGTTCAAACATGACACGCTAGAAAGCTCACGGCCTTCGCAGAGAGAGAATGTTCCATCTTTTGCAATGTTGTTAGCTGATTGTACAAGCGCGTGGCTAATATTAAGGTATTGTTTGTAACACTCGAGGTCTCTGAGGTGGAGGCGTGGGTACTTATCAACGTGGATTCTGCGTGAATTTTATTAGTTTAGAGTCCTAAGAATTATGAGTTATTGTTTAGGACTTGGCTTACACTCTGTTGTATTTGTGGTAATCAAGTCATGAATTTAGTTAAGTGGATTAGTGTTTGATTATCTTTAAATGTAATATTATTCTTGGATAATTAACGTGATTTCTTGTGGATTGTTTCCTGATTTGGATTCCCTATTTTATGTTTTATGCATTGTGGATTTCCTTTGCACATTGTGTTGTAATTCTTTCTTGGTGTTACGTCACGTTTGTGTTTGTAACTACGTGAAACGTGAGATGGATAAGCACAGTGCTACCTAATGACTCTCCTACATTAGGACAATCACTCGTGACTTCACTCATGACTTCTATAAGTTGGGACAATCACTCGTGACTCCCTTGTGTTGGGACTCACATGTGAGGCATTATAAAGGGTGAGAGGGGTGGTGTTAGAGGGAAGACACACTGCTCATTGTCGAGAGAGAGAGAATCCAAAGAGGAGAGGGAAGAAACTAAGGAGGAGAATCCAGAGGGAAGGAGGAGAAATTAAAAGAAAGAGAGAGAAAAAGGGGGTGAATGGGAGAGGAGTCTGTCTATGCTCGTCGATTATCCTTATCGCTTGTCGCTATTATTTCTGTTGTGCTGTTGAGTTGCTACTACTGATGTCGAGGAGTTGTCATGGTCATCACCGTTGTTGAAGTGCTACCATTGTTGTTGTCAAGTTGCTATGACCAAGCGAGCACGAGAGTCGAAATTGGCAAAGGTACATGCTTTATTGATTTCTCTCTCCCTTGCTTAAGTGCATGATAGTGTGGTTCATGCTTAAGATCCTGTGAGTTGAATCCATGGTGGTAGGTAGCCAGAGAAGGCTGCATGGGGGTGATAGGGTCCTACAAGTGAATCCATCTCAATTATGTGATTCCAAACCGATTCTTTAGTGATTTGCCTTGTTTAAAGTTTGAATGCGTGAATCATAGCTTTAATTCCAATTTTCCACAAGTTTTGTGCTTGTATTGCTCGTTTATTCTAGGGATTGAGTTTTAAATTTTAAGCGAGATGCCTTATTTTTTGCAGGGGCATTATTTGCACTAAGGGTGCACAAGACCAGCGTGGGGGCCCAGCACAAGTTAGCTGCATGGTCCCTGTGGTGGTAGTTTTCAATGGGTTTTTTGGTAGTGTTTTGGCAACATTGTGTGTTGGTTATGAGATGATTTTGAGTTGCTTTTGGACTTAGTCTGGCCTAGAATAGTTATTCCAAGAGTGCATAAAGAGTTTTCAAAAGATACACGTGTTTTGAAATAAAAGAGTGTTGAATATGTGTCTTAAATTTGGTTATAACTTGTATTAAGGGTATTTTGGTATTTTGACCATTTGGGGTGCCTAAATATTTAAACTTGGTTAGGGCACCCAATTTGATAGAACACATTTTGTATCTCCATTTGAACTAGTGGAACAACCTCCTCCCGCTCTCCATTCGTGGATGTACCCATTTGGGGAATCACGTAAATTCTTGTGTTTGTGTGTGATTTCTTGATTCTTCTTCTTCCTCCTTTGAATCTTTGCATAACAATCCTTGCATAACAAGTGGTATCAGAGCCAGAATTTCCGTGTGTCACCAACAGTAGCCTCCGTCCGTCCGTCCGTCGTCAGTCGGCAGTTCATCTGCGCGTCCGCCCGCGAGTCCGTCGCGCGCTTGCCGTCAAGCGAGTTGGTCGCGCGTCTGTCGCCTGCATGTTCGTCGCGCGGCTGTCGCGCGTTCTACAGCCAGCCGCATGCGTCTGGTAGTCTGCCAGCGACCAGGCGCGTCAACACGTGTCCAACGTCGCCTGTGTTGGTTTCAGCCCTCTGGGACGCTCCTGTTTTGCCGCGCGACTTGGTCTTCCACCATTCCACTTTAGTGGCACGGGTTGTAAGAATCCAGAACCCTATTTTTGATTGTTTTGCTGGATTTTGCACGAGTTAAGGCATTGATCAGATTTTGCTTTTGAGTTGCTGCGATATTATCTTTTTGGAAAATTTAGAATTAAATCTGCATTTGATTGGACAGTTGATGTTCTGAATTTGTTCAGTCTTTTGGGACAGCATTTTGTGTCAGTTTTTTTGTTGTCCGGATTGTAGCAGATTCTTTTGCAGATTATTTGCAGTTGTTGTGGTCTAGTTTGCTGCTAGTTGTTTTGTTTTTTCCAGCAAATCAGATGTCTACTCCAGCATTGAAAGTTGAAAAATTTAATGGGAAAAATAACTTCAGTTTGTGGCAGATTAAGATGAGGGCCTTGCTGAAGCAACAAGGCATTTGGACTCCCCTGAATGAGGAGTCAACTAGTGATAGAAAATCTGCCGAGTATGAATTGCAAGAGGAAAACGCCCATTCTACCATTCTGTTGTGTTTGTCAGATGAGGTAATTATAGAGGTGGTTGATGAAACTTCAGCACCTGGTTTGTGGCACAAGTTGGAAACTTTGTATATGACAAAGTCCCTAACAAACAAGTTGTTGCTCAAGCAAAGATTGTTTTCTTTGAGAATGAAGGAAGGCACACTGTTGAAACAACATTTGGTTCAGCTTAATACTATCCTCATGGAGTTGAGGAATATAGGTGTGACTGTTGAGGATGAGGATGCAGCCCTCATTCTGCTTGTTTCACTTCCATTGTCTTTTGAAAATTTTGTACAATCTTTTGTGGTTGGCAGGGATACAATCACA
>JAMKQA010248458.1:0-28271 GCA_024699735.1 Posidonia australis
AAAAGTGATTGAAGTTTATTGTGATAGTCAGAGTGCTATTCATTTGGCGAAAGATCAACTTCATCATGAAAGGACGAAGCACATTGATATTAGATATCATTTTATACGTGATATTATTCTGCAGGGATTAGTTACTATGAAGAAAATTCCCACTACAGATAATCCAGCTGATATGATGACAAAATCCTTACCCTTGACCAAGTTCACTCATTGTACGAACTTGGTTGGACTCTGTGGCTTGTGAAAAGAGTCCATTTTGGCAGAGAGAGATTTCTTTTAGAGAGGTTGCTGTTGTTACTTATCCTATCTTTGACTTGTACCTATTTCAGGTTTTGCTTTTCCAAGTCAAGGTGGAGATTTGTTAGAATTGACTTGTAAATGGGTAATTACCAAATTACCCTTTGGGTGATTAAGGTCTCTTAGGGTCTTTCTATAAATACCTAAGAACCCTAATCACTTGTATTATCTTCTTCTACACTTTCTCATAGTAAAACACACCTCCTCTCTTTCTCTGCCCGTGGAGTAGGCATTGCCGAACCACGTAAATACTTGGTGTTCTTGTGTTGATTGGTTTGTTTGTGATCTGAATCCCTAACAATTCCAAACCTGACAGATAAGATGGAAGCTCATGTTTTTTCGAAATGAATTTAATAGATTTTGTGATGTATTATCATCATCTACTTGTATACTTATTTTCCTATTTCCCTACGTGAGGTAGTGGCGATCGTCATGTCGTTCCACGGTGAGGTGTGGTGGCGATTGTTAAGTGGCAGTTGTTCATGGGCTTCATTGCTTGGTGTTGAGGTGTTGGGACTAAGAAGGAGGTGAGCTCCATTTGTCATGTTCCACCTTCTAGGCCCAAAACACCACTTGTTTTCGCCTGAGTCTATTCCTTGGTCCAAGTAATGGCTCGATTATGCCTACCTCCTTTGCCTCCTCTCCGGTCACCACCTCTGTCGTGCCTGTTCGTCGGACGGCGATAATTTTTTTTGCACATTAGCAGACGTACCCCATTACGAACGGCAACGTGGATGTAGGAAAGTCCGAACCATTTGAGTGAGTGATATCTAATACTCTGGAGAAGATGATTAGGTACGTTTTCCTTAAAATTTTGAAGAATTTTTGTCTCGGCATCACCATTCCAACCTTGATAGCAATTCTATCGACTACCTCCAGAAATAAGTTTAGCGAAGTCAGATACAAGGAACACAAAAGGATTTGCACTCGTAGGTGATGCGGAATTCCTTCTATACTCTAATCCATATTCCGTGTATATCGAAGGAATTCACAGCATTGAGTCAATCGTCAATCGACCAACGTTGCTTCTGTTCAGAGAAAGAGATGGATGGAAATTTGACAAGAAATTGTCAGTCCGAGAACCCTCTGACTTCCCAGGCTTGCACTTTTGGCCAGTGAGATTTTAGATGAGCCACCAGTTCCTCCCTTGAGATGTTTACCGTGTTGGTGGTATTGACAACCAATTCACCGCACAGAGTGAAAGGGATTCAAGATTTCTGAAGGAGCAACGATGATCGGGGATTGCTGGGACAGTCAAGCCATCTCCATCTTCGTGTTGGTGTCCGCACAGCCAAGCTTGCATACTAGCAAAGGAGGCGAGGAGACAACTACCTCTGTACTCCTGATGTGACCCTTTAGTCCACACCTAAGACAGTGATTTGTGTTTTGACAGATTGTGTAGACTGGTGAGTCTTCTTCTCGACGACTGACTACCGTCCAGCCAGGTTCCATAGGCGAATAGTTTGTTCTCCATTCGACAGGGATTTGAAATTGCACATGAGTAGGACCGTCCAAGTAATTGTCTAACAGAGTGAACCAAGAGCCTATGTATTTTAGAGTCTTATGAATCTCTCCTACTGAAACGTGCATTAAATGCTCATGCTTTTTTCACGTTAGGAGGTACCAACTTTGCATGGTGTGACATTAGGTGTTGGTAGCCTCTGTCACATCCGTTTTTAATGGATTCTTTGGCTCCATATGGCATTTGAATTGTTAGGTTAGACTCGTTGAAGGTGGTGGTCTTAATGTGTCCTCGACCAACCTTGCAAAGTTGATAACCTTTGTCACATCCATATTAATAATGGACCACTAGACGCCAAATGGTGTTCGAATTTGTAGGGTAGATTCATAGAAGGAGATGATCTTGATGTCTTCTCGGCCAAGTCTCGTCGGAGTTGGTTAGAATTGGTAGCTTTTTGGTCAATGTTGTCTAAGACAGTGATCTTAGTAACTACTACCTTTTCTGACCCTTTATGATTAGATATTTTATCTAGTTTAGGGACTCTTGTCTCGGGATAAGAATTTGCTCGGTTCCATGTATTTAAATACCAGTCTAATTGATCAAGATAAATTATTTTATTTTATTTTATGAGAAAATAATTTCATTTGTTTTCTTTAGTTATTCCAGAAAAGAATTTAGGAATACCAGGGAAGTTTGCATCCTTTTAGGTGTTCGCTTGGGAACCCTAATAGATCGAAATACTAAAATTTATTTTAAAATTATATTCAAATAATCTCCTAGATTTTGAAAATCATTATTACTAAGTTACTATAAATTCTGTACTCTTAACCTAAGATGACCCTTCATAGTTTATGAATAGGGTTAATTTCTTGAGACATGGGTGTGCAGAAATGCACATATAAATCAGGTACGTAACGCAGTAGTTAACAATATTTGTTGTTTGAATTTTCCATATCAACACTCTTAAGCATTCAAATACCAATAGACATGTATCACAAGCCATTCCAAAGCTTTCATTTTTACTTGAAAAGGAATCTAAGCTGGGAGAGAAGAAAATATTTTTAAACTTACCTAAAATATTACAACTATCTGCAAGACACGAAAAATAAACTGAGATCGATACAATCTTTAACGTGCACTTTGTGTGTGTGTTTGACTTCTGAACAAAATCAAATATCTAAATCATATGGATTTGATCCATGCATGTTAGTTCATTTAGAAAAACTAATCAAATGCTCCCCAAGTTCCGGTATTAACTATTATCATGTCGTCAAAGAAAGCTGAATCTTCGATATACAGATGAAAGAATGGGTGGAGCAACCCAACAATGGCATAGTGGAAATCCACCGAAGGCCGAGGGGTACAATTAACACCCACTAAAGGTGGGTTCAGTGTGCCCCAATCATGTATTCCTGGCGGGCCAGTGTGTGATTCTGCTGACGATGAAAGCCCACCTTCGATACCAAATACGTCCCTTTTCCCTCAATAATGCAGCCATGCATACTAAGTAGGGTGAACTGAATGCATCAATTCACAATTACTAGTGAAGTTTCGAAGGAAAGGTGTCAACCACTCCTTCTGACTCCTTGTGGTTGGCATCAACTGTGCCGTGTCGGGAAAAGGGACAGAAGATGATGACGCCATATTTTCTCTCCTCAGCCCACCCCATAATAATTCATCATTTTTAAGGTTCGATCCCGCAAAGTCTGGTGGTGATCTCAGAGCACTGACGTAGTGACGTTCCCCTCCATTTACATGTATATAAATAGACATGCTCCTCTCTCATTTTGGTATACACACCCATCATCGTGAATACTTTTTCCTATAACAGCTTCCTCTCCAGATCTGTCCTAAATGCTCATTGCCTCCAGTAGAGTGAGAAAGATCTCTGTTGGGTAAACTCTCTCCTCTCTCCTCTCTCTCTCTCTCTCTCTTTGGAAAGCTGAAGCCTAGGAATTTGCTGTTTTGTTTCTTTGCATTCTGCAAAGTTTCATGCTCTGCTTCTTGAGGTCACTATCACTACAGTAGTTACTCTCTTAAGGTTTGTTAGAATCTGGTCATTCCTTAACTATACCTCTGTAAAAGCCTTACAAGCATGTAATTTTGTTGTCATATCCCTCTTCCTTTATAAAATCCTTTTTCTTTCTATGTGTCATTGTGTCAACTTTGAATCTGTAGTATTAGCTACTGAGCTGGGTTTCATCTTCATTCTAATTATTCCTTACAGAAACCTTTATAAAAGCCTTCAAATTATGTAATATTAGCACTCTTATTGTTCAACATCGCCCAAAAAATCCTCCCCCCCCCCACAACAAAGAAAACGGTTCGTTAGTTCATTTTTCGTTGGAAAAAAACAAAGTAAGACTGTTGTTAGCTATCATGAACAAAATCCTCCCATTTCTGTAGCACCAACTTTATAAAAACCTCCAAATCATGTAACACACAACCAACCATCCTATTCCAATCCTATGAAAAAAAACAAAAAAAAACAAAAACAAAAAAATATGATTAGCTAAGTGTTCTTAAAATCTGCCCTCCAATATTAACTAAAAAAAATAATAGAGAGAGAGAGAGAGAGAGATTGTACTGGAATGCCGACATTGGAAAATGGAAACCATACCCCGGGAATAGTATCCGCTCCGGTGACACCGGGGACGCCGGCGCCACTGCTGGCGTTGCAGGAGAGGATCGACTCGGCGTCGTATGATCGGACGTCAATGCCGAGGTGCCAATGCATGCCGTCTGACCCCTGGAACTCCAACTCCTGCCTCATCGAGGTCCCCATGCCCACCATCTCCCTCACCAAGAAGGTAGACTTCATGCTCCCTCTCCCCACCATCCCCTCTCTTCATCCATACTTCATGTTTTTCTCTCTTTTTTTCTTTTTTTTAGTAAATTATTTGATAGTATCGCGTAGTATCACTGATTTTCAATTTATTCTACTGAACTTCTACTTTGATATCTTAAATTTTTATTATCAACTACTATCTATTAGTTGGAATAGATTTTATGGCAATTCGTGAATCGAAATATGTCTGACATCTCTATTTCTTTCTATTTTCTTTCCCATTTTTTCTCAAAACCTCTTCCAAACTCTAACACAGTTGCTACCACCACTCGCTGCCGTCACCAGCATAAAGAATGTGGCGACACTACCATTGAGATCCTACCACCACCACCACCTCCACAAAAATGACGATTACGCCACTATCGAGAGATCCTACCATCACTCCATCATCGCCACCCCCATAGTTGTTGCTTCATAGCCTCCACCACATTTGTTGCTTCACCACCAATGCCATGGCAACCACCACTGCCATTGATACCATAACAACCGTCACCTCGATGGTCAGACAAGAAGGTTGTTGTTGAGAAGGGAAACAATAGAAGGAAGAGGTCAAGTGGCCACAACCACTGTTGAGAAGGGAAAAAAAAAAGAAAGAATTTTAGTGTAAGAGAAAGGAAAGGCAAAAATAAAGGACAAAACAGACATTGTAGTTAAAGTTTAACACTGTAGGCCTCAATTATACCCATTTAAAAAAGAAATTCAAAGTTTAATATACTGAAGTGATGTGTTTTAAAATTCAGAATAGTAAATTGAAAATCAATGATAACATAGAGTACCTACAATAGTGATTTTTTGGTGTTAAATTTTTTGGACTAGAATGTTATACTTATTGTGTTTTGATTTTTTTTTTAAAGGAAAATAAAAGGAATGTTTTATGTTTTTTTTTTTTCAATTTTTTGTTCATTCTACACATAACCAAAATAAATTTGGAAAATTTAAATGAGAAGACACGTTAAATGGTGTAATTGCGTCTTGGATCGTTTTGTGTTGTTCCTATGTGCAATGTCACATTGAGAAAATTGGTTGTAATTCACACGTATATTATTTGTGTATTGCCCAATTAATGTTCCTTTCTTTGTTTTCTAAAATGATTTTAATTAATGGAAAACATTGAAATTATCGTTTTTGAGTAGAAGTTGTAACGTGCGTTAATTGTTCTTAACGACCTTGTTGTAAATAAAGTGTACCGATAATATGGTCCTTGATCTAGTTTTCAGATGTTATTTGAAGTTTTATTATGAAAAAAGTATTTTGTTTCAAGCTTTTACTAATTATATATATTTGCGTCAACGCATAAATGCACATAAATATATTCCTTACATATAAATCTAACAAACACATTTCCTTCTGAGAAGAAAAGAAAATTTAGTATCATCGGTTAGACTCGTGACACCTGAATCCTAATGGAGAAACAATTGTTACCAAAATGCTATTGACTTTATTAATTATCACACAAAGGAATATATTATTTAAAACGATTTCGTGTGATTTGTTATTATTATCTTCTATCAATAGTCTTTTTTTTTTTTCTGAAATCAATAGATATATATTTTTTCTTCTTACAGATTCGAACTTAAAAAAAAAAAAGAAAGAAGTGTGAGTTCATCTTAGATCTTGTAATAATTTTAGATGCTGCTTTGTGGCGAAGCCATGGTGGATGAGTGGACTTGTCTCGAGAGTTGGGACGGCACAAAAGGTAGGTGGCAAATTCGGTAACATGCGTACGTTGTTTTAGTTAAACCATCACCAGTCAGGTCGCGTCACAATTGTCGTTTCTAAAAGAGAACTAGTAGGCTTGGGTAAACGCTGATAAGGCAAAGTCAGGGGTAGGATGATGCATGAGCAGTGGGTTTCAGAGAGAGAAGGGAGAGGGGGAGGGGTTGCAACGCATTGCAACCACTCCCTAACGACAACCCGTGTCATGTCAGTTCTCAGTTCTCACCTATCGCATCTACACATCATGCATGTGTCACTCATCACACATATCAGTTTGATTAGTTTAACGTTATATTTTGTTGTGTCACTCATCACACCTATCGCATCTACACCGACTTCTTTGGTTACTTAAACATTATTACAAGAGAAAAGAATCAGTAATATTGCTGGTGATACATTCTTTCCTACCGACTCACACAAGATCATTCATTAGTCGGCACATGAAGTTTCAGGTTCCACTGTTGCATTGCAGCTAGGGGCTGAATTCATAGGCACCTTCATCCTCATCTTCGGCGCTACCGCCGCACCGATCGTCAACCAAAAATACGACGGTGTCGAGACTCTCATCGGCAATGCTGCTTGCGCTGGCCTTGCTGTCATGATCGTGATTCTCTCCACCGGCCACATCTCTGGCGCGCATCTCAACCCATCCCTCACCATCGCCTTCGCAGCCCTCCGCCACTTCCCTTGGGTCCAAGTCCCGGCTTACATCGCTGCTCAAGTCTCAGCCTCCATATGTGCCTCCTTTGCCCTTAAACTCATCTACAACCCCTTTCTTTCCGGTGGTGTCACCGTTCCCTCCGTCAGCGCTCCCCAGGCGTTCTTCATGGAGTTTGTTATCACCTTCATCTTGCTATTCGTCGTCACTGCCGTCGCCACCGATACCCGAGCGGTTAGCACAATCGATTCGGTATGTCTAGTCCTAATTTGATACACCAATTAATGTACGTACATTGATCTTGAATCAGGTGGGAGAATTGGCTGGAATAGCGGTTGGAGCTACTGTGACACTAAACATTCTAATTGCTGGGTTGGTACCTAACACATATCAAAGTTACATCTTATCACGTAACATTTCCTCCTCTTGTGTTTGACGGGAATCCCTTGATAGGCCGGGGACTGGGGGTTCAATGAATCCGGTGCGTACGTTGGGACCAGCAGTCGCCGCTGGGAACTACAAGCAGATATGGATATACCTGGTGGCGCCGACGGTCGGGGCTCTGCTCGGAGCAGCAACGTACACTATTGTGAAGCTCAAAGGGGAGGATGTGGCAGTCCAACGGCAGACCACTAGGAGCTTTCGCCGTTGAGGTACTTCAAGTGATGATTGGTGAGTTTCTCCAATGCTGTGTGTTTGTCTGAATGAAATAAAATCTAGTTCAATGTTGTTATGGAACTAGTGAAAGATTGTGTGCTTTTATGTTTTTTGTGTTGAAAGTTGGTTGCCACAGCTGAGAGCTGTTCTCATAGTCAGATGGCTGCTGGTGTTTGGGTTTTATGTTGTAATGCTGTTGTGCTGGATATGGTATTGGTAACAGGCAAGAGTATTATGGACTAATCATGATTTTAGTAAATAAAGTAAATGACGTATTTGTGTGTTATTATTGTTAATTCTTCTGGTTCTGGATGACACTGATGGAGCTATGATTTATGAATGTGATATTTGCTAGCAAAGAGATATTATCATTGCTGATTACTATATGGAATTTCTGGGACTTAGTTACTTACCATTAGTTTTGGGCTGGGCTCGATACTGGAGGGATATACTAGGGCCCAATTGCTGGAGAGCAAAGAAGTTGTGGCTGATCTTGAGAGGAAGCAGAGTTTTTGGCAGAAAAAGCAGATTGCAGAAGTTGGTAAATGAGAACTAACTGACAGCAAAGACCCATCTATTGTACCCCAACTTACTAATGGCCGTGTATTTTTTAAGAAAAAAATATAGTCCTTGTATTTCAAACGAAGCTCTTGAAGTGTCGTGAACGAACAATTCCGAACCTGAATCAAAATGTCCAAGTTCTATCCACATCGAACTAATTCATTGTATTCAATAGCCTACCCAACTAACATCTCTCACTTTCCTTCTCAAGAGGCATGCAACATAAGAAAAAGAGGATAAACATAGATGTCAACATTCAACATGATTGTAAGCATCTTTTTTTTCAAATAAATACATGAGAGAAAAAATAATCATCTAGATATATTTATTAAATATCTATAAATACATAATAAAATTTTTATTTAAATCAAACAACTATTAACTTTAGATCTAAAAGTCTTAAAATTCAACATGTTTTGTTAAATTCAAACCGTTAAATTTTAAATTAAAAATTAATAGTAAAAATAACTCAGATAAAACTTTAAGACATAATTGATTATCATATAGATTAGTTAACTATATAATTAAATTTTATTTTTTAAAAACAAAAAATTTAAAAAAAAAGACACCTACAGAAACTATTCCCTGTAGACACCTACAAGGACCATTTTCTATAAGAAAAATACTAGTATCATTCAATCAAATTTACTCAAGAGAAATGTAGTTGTCTTAACAGTTTCACAATAGGATGTCCAAACTCGTTACCTGCCACACCGTGATTTTTTATTGGAAACGATGGTAACGAAAGATACGAAACCAAAACGTTCTGGCTCACACCACTAATAGGGATGGTTTGCTATGAGTATTGTTTGGTTTTGAGTTAGTTTTCTTTCTCTCTCTTATAAACCCATAAATTAGTGCAAAACTTAGTTTAAAATTTCACTTTACACCAAGAAACGAATGAAGTAGCTCGTTTTAAAGCATAAACACATCACACAAGATGCATTACCATACATCGAAGACTATATTTGGCAGAGATTTAATATCTTATAAACTACATCTCCTAGGACTGGATGCTACATCAATCAACTTGGGAAAAGAAGCCATGAAGATTTTCCCTTTGCCCCAAAATAAAAAATACCATGTACCCTTGATGATCATCAGCTAGTTTGATCTCGACTAAAAAAATCAGAGAAATTTTTTGCATAAAACAATTTACGATTAAAAAAAGAATCAACCTTGTATGCAAGTTTTGCCTCTACATCCGCTCAAGCTTACCTGCTAACAAGAGATCTTACCGGGTCCAAAAGAAAAGGTCCTGGGTTCTTTCGTGCATGAACTCCAACCACGAAAAAGAAATTGTGGAAAATTACAATCCACATAGGTAATCACTATAATTCAGCTATGCCAACTGAGTAATTATCACATAAGCTAACCAAATGTTTCTGATAGTAAATTGATGCTCTTGAGTGGAATCCACCTCCAATCGATGCATGTATCTTTCCTGTTCTTTACAAAATAGCACCGTCCTTTCCTGCATAAACCTTCTACTTTATTGGCTTTATTGTCCTCAAATACTCTTTTTTCTCCTACTTTTACAAGCTTCTTTTTGAAATAACTACAAGAATATGCCCACCAGGCCACGACTCTTTCCATTCACAATTAAAAAAACAAATAGAAATGCAGAACATACACCACCAAGCTTCTACTTGTGTTCATCCTCCTCGTAGTCTTTCTCTGTGAGAGAATCAAACAAACAGGCACCAAGCTTAACAACTGATACAACAAAACCAGCACAGGTAATAATTTGTCGAATTTGTAGTTTTAAAGGACAATTGTCGTTGGTTTTGATTCCAAACTAATATTAAGCACTAATCATGTTTGACATTGCAATAACAAAAATGACAGCAAGCAAATAACACAACAGAGTACATCATGTGACTAGTGCAGCTTCCACTGAGGAGTTCCAGTAATCCATGGTAGTCTTTTGCTGCCCGGTGCAACTCATGCTGCTGTTAACTCCACTATTACAAACACAAATAAAATAGTTTCTCAAAAACCCATACCAACAGACTCCACTCCTCTCACATTGCCCACAGACCTCTGCTGTTACTCCTCCCTCAAAGCCCCGTACTTCAACAACACCCCGTACTCCCATGTCCTGGGGTCCATTGGAACTCCTCCGAATGACACCAAAGAGATATAGGCAGCACAGTGAAGATCCTGAATGACAAAGCTCATCCTTGGGCCCGAGGTTGGCCAGGGAATATACACAGCAAGAGGTGGTCGTTGCAAAGAGGGGGAGGCCAAGAGAGACAACAGTGGGGCATGTGTAGATGAGAGTAAAGAGATGAAGCCTGGTGGAGTCACAGATTGAGGTAGTGGTAGTGGTGGGAGGATGGCAAGCAAGCAAGAGGAGGGGGGGGGGGGGTGGACCAAGTTGGAATGGGCTAGACCAGTCAAGACCAAGAAGGGGTGTGGAGGGGAACATGGTGGAGCAAAGGGATGTAAAAGATGGGGATATGGTGAAGGTAGAGGTGGAGTAGGAGATGGAGGTGATCTGGTAGACACTGGTGCGTGTAGTAAGTATAAGGTGGTCACCACCACCATTGAGGTTCTGGGCACAAGTCACAGAGTGGAAGAGCGGGGAGCCACAACCATGATCGGTGCCGAAGGGATACCAGATAGCAAGAGAACCACATGAAATGTTGCAGGAAGAGAGGGTTAGAGAAGGATAGAAGAGGACCTGGGCAAGTTGGAAGGCGACGAATGCTGGCAACAGGGAGAGAAGGTGCTCCATGGTACGAAAGGGAATGGCTATGATTATTAACAGGAGGTTTTGTAATGAAAGATGAGAGCCAATAAGCATATGCTAGCAAGCAAAGTAGAAGTGAGAAAGTAAAGGTATTTTGTGCTTGATCAGCAACTACAGATTACTCTGCTTTATGAAGCTAGATGATTTTTTATAATTAAGGAAGTCCTAAAGATTGTTATTACGGTAACAGTGAACTTAGGAATAGGTATGTGTATGTGTATGATCTACTATCTCTCACCTAAGTGCTTGAGTTTTATTGTGTGGTGGCCCATCAAGAGTAGGTTGATCCATGGGACCAACTCCGACCCATATTAGCCACGTGGCAGACCACATACGTGTAGGAGAGTATTGCGAATTGTTATGTGGTGTGGTCCATGAAAACACAGAGTCCAATATCACCTGTTCAAAAGATATTCTATATCTTATATATCGCTGTTTGATGGTCCACACTCTCTCTCACACACACAAGTGCCTGGATTTTGTTTGATGGTCCATCTAATTTTTCAGTTAGGACTCATGCAATGTATACCTTTTTTGTTGTGCGGCAGTTATCACAGATCAAGAGTTATATTTGATATACTAATATTTCAAAGTGTACTTGGTAGAGACATGTTTACACAGTGGCTACCAAGGTTTGCCATCCGGATCTTCAATTTCATGAAAGGATTTTAAACATGTATCTAAAAAGGAAGATTTTCTGGA
The DNA here is from genome assembly GCA_024699735.1 of Posidonia australis. Lineage (NCBI taxonomy): Eukaryota > Viridiplantae > Streptophyta > Magnoliopsida > Alismatales > Posidoniaceae > Posidonia > Posidonia australis. The sequence goes on from JAMKQA010248458.1 coordinate 11,657, forward strand.
CACCCACAGAAGGTGATTAGGATTAGAACCATTGGCCCCATCATACTTAAACTAAATGCGAGAGTTCCTTTTCCAGGAAAACGTTACTTTCCTTTCCTAAAATCAAATCTAATGTTTTGGATCGCTGAAATATCAAGAGAACAGGGTATATATGTTAGATTCCCAACGAGTATTATAGCAAAAATGCTAGAGTCCATTTGTGGACTTGGTTAACATTCAAGATTTTTTTTTTTGGAGTACGAATAAATATTCAAACAGAACAATGATCCCATGTTCTATCTGAAGTTCAATATGAGGTAAAAGCAGTGAAAAGACAATAAGCTAATGCTGTATTTGGTACATTGGAATGAAAATAAATAGCAATGGAATGAATTCTAGAATGAAATGGAATGGAATAGATTCGGAATTTGGAATTCTGAAATGGAATAGGAATGAAATGAATTCTAGAGGACTGCAGAGGAGGAGGAAACCAACAGACGTTAGGAAGGGAGAGTGGAGGAGGAGGTATGGCTGCCAAGTAGGAGAGAGGACCACAGAGGAGGAGGAAGGGCCACAGATGAAGAGGAGACTAATAGACGTCGAGAAGGGGACGTGGAGGAGAGTCGAGGAGGAGGCATCGAGGGAAGAGAGTCGAAGACAAGGTCGACAGACAAGGGAAGGAATGTAGACGAACGCATACAACGTTTTTGGGATAATTCCCAATAGAATGGGAATCAAATTCCTTATCTCTTGGAAAGGAACGAAATTTCCATGTTCAATAGGAGTTTTATTCCCATGTCTATTCCAAAGATTTTTTTTTTATACCAAACATCGAAATAGAATTCTCTCATTCCATTCCAGTCTCCATTCCAACGTACCAAACGCTACCTAAGAATAGTTCCAAGTCAATCCTTACATCAAACGATATATTTGTGTGTGTGTTTAAAAAATCAGGAACTAACTCCTTTATCATAAAAAATAACTATTTATTGTTGGAATGATGGTGTTAACCTTTTTTTCACAAACCTTGCTCACTCCTTGACAGGGAAAAAGATGGCTTCTGCATAGATGTTCTACTTAATTTTCTACTTGCTCTCCAACCAAATGGAAGGTCTGCTTTTCCGCATTCTAAGAATTAGATTACATTTGTAGTAGGTTTTAGAGTTTGATGCAACAAGAAATTCCACTTTTATTAATTCTTAAAGCTTTGGAATTTACTCTAAACCTTTTGTATTATTGATACTACCCTACTTAAGGTGATTCTTGAAAACCCTAGATTTCCATGGAACTTTCCCCATAGAAATCGCTAAACATATTTGGAAATGCTTGTGGTTGGTGATTCTACCGAAAGCTCAATTTCCAAGAGAAGCTGAAAAGGTAAGCTCCCCTAGGGAAATTCAGTTTGTTTAAAGCTAGGGCTCTATTTCTGTAAAATGATCTGAATCTGCTATGCTCAAGTCCCGTCGGAAATTCATTCTTGCAGAATCTCAGCTTCACTGTGAATTTGGTCTACAAGATCACTCCCAAACATGGTTGGGCTGAATTTAAAATAGATTTTAGTGGAGCAAATTCAATACTAAAATAGAGTTCAACAGAATATTGATGAAATCCAAAACCAGAATTATGATTTTAAATTGTTAATTCGATGGACTCATAAAAAGTTAAAAACTTGAGAATTATTTCAGACAGAATTTTAGACTAAGGGATCCATGAACTAAAGATTTCCCAACCATCAAATTTGGTATAAAGTTTTCATTTCTTCTCATACATCTGTGAACATGATACTATCGAAGACAAAACGCTTTTACCAAAGTTTACTCGGAAAATGCTACACATAGTATGAGGGGGAATTATATACTGATATGAGAGGAAATATATACTGATACTTGCCTGTGTTTTGTGGAATTATATGTGGCTTAGCATTCATTCAGGTATACTTCAGCTACTGCTGTATGCATGGCTGCTCCAATGGGAAGAATTTCCTCGTCTAGGAAGAAGTAAGGGGAGTGAGGAGAGTGGATTGCACCAGATGCCTCATTGCGCATTCCTAATCCAAACATCACACCTGGTACCATCTTTTGATAGAACGCAAAGTCCTCACCTGCCATCACCTTTTTCCACTTCTTCGCATTCTGCGATCCAAGTAGAAGTTGGCCAACCTTCTGAACATGATGATGCAACCTTTCATCATTTATGACTGCAGGATATGCTGGATAGCAATCCTGCATCATGCTAATAAAGGACTTACATCTATGGACGGACGCCTGTGCCTCTAGTACCTACAATAAGTGAAATTTGCCATAAAGAAGATATGCATTTCTTTATTCTAAGAGATTCTGATCTACTTTGTAATTGCGGATTTTATATGCAATGGAAAAACATCGTATACTCAATTGATGAGGATTTGCTTCCTTAAATGTTTCATCCTAATGGACTGTCACAAGGCCAGTTTCAGTTTAATAGGATAAAAGATGTTTGTTTATCATACATTATAACTACTGAGGGCTTATGCTGCTGTTTATTACAAGGACCAGATAGAATACCAAATAATATGTGTTGTGAGGCTTCAGTTGTGGTGCGATTTCCACTTAAACAAAGGGCTCATTGCTTTCCAAAAGAATAATTCTAGAATCAGACAATAACCAAACTATTAAAAACATTTATTTGCTGCCTTCTATAACATCAATAATATAGTTAGAAGAAGTGAAGGACTTGCCCCAATCCTCCAAGCAAGAAAAGAGAGAAACAAGAAGACAAAAACATCATGCATTAGTTAAAGAGTTAAAAACCATGACTTTCTTACTTCTTTCACTCTTATCTGAAGTTGACGCAATCCTTCAGTTGTGATACTCCTCAAAGTTCCACCAAATTCAACAGAAGAAGGTGTATGTTCCAGGCCATCTCCGCCTTTGACATAAGTGACAGAAATTACCTTTAAAGAAAGAAAATGATGATCAATTTCCTTGTAGAAACTGAATGTGATGTAGTAGCCAATCTTAAAAAGAAGAATACTTTTGTCAATAACAATTTGTAGAGAGAAATCCAAGCACATTCTCAACATATGCATAGTTATACAAACAGAAGTCTTATCATATGCCAAGTAAGACACTAAAAGTGGCACAAGATTATTGAAACAAAATAACCCCCCTCACTTTCTTTCAAAAGTGAAAGACCAAGTAATATGGTATCTATGTATGTGGGATAAATTATATTTTCCAGGATCATTTCAATTAATATTTTCTTTGAGAAGACTCGTTGTAACCATAAACTAATGATAAAGGAGGAACATACTGTGCTATGAAGGGGGTCATCTTCTCTTGAAATCAGTTGTTGTAGTGCCAAAATAGTGAATGATGCAGCTATTATTGGATCTGTATTCAAGTGCGGAGTTGCGGCGTGCCCTCCTTTTCCTTCGATTGTTGCTTGAAAGATACATACAGCAGCAAATGTTGGTCCAGGAAGTGAGCTCATGCTTCCAGTGGGCGATAAGAAATCAACATGCATGCCAAAGATTGCCTCCACTCCACTAAGAGCACCTTCTTTTATCATATGATCTGCACCAGCACCCCCTTCCTCTGCAGGTTGAAAAAGAAGTTTCACTGTACCCTTCAGTGTTGGAAAATACAGAAATTCAACATCCAAGCAACATAGTACTTACAAAAGTAGTTCATTATTCAAGATAAAAGCCACATCTTAGAACATGGGGAATAATGACAAGCCTAATGAAATGAGAAAAGAAAAGGGTGATAAAAAAGAATGTCAAACCAATAAAAATTAATTAGTGAATTACATGAAAAGGTGATCCTGAACTCCATTTGAATACCAACAATCAGATGAATGTCAAGGTCCTGCCATTTAAATGTCGACCACAATAAGGGGGCACCTTTGTGAAGAATATCGATGGTTCAAAAGAACATCTATAGCTTCTTGTGATAATGGCAAGCAATGAGCTAAAATAGTGAACATGCAGATACATACAATTGATAGTTGTTAATTTACTACTATTAATCCATTGAAAAAGGTAACAAGAAACTTACTATTGTGATACTAGAGCTTGAAAGAAAAAACATTTAACTTTTACTAGAAAAATAAGCACTGAATTAATCCACATCTAGCCAACTAAAAAAATTATAATGGGCCTGCTCATAAATTAACAAGATGTTGAGTATAAAGTAGAATATTGTGAGAAGGATACCAAATGATGAAGAAAGGCGATACATTGGTTATTAACTAGTGTCATATAGAAAAAAAGGTGCAGAGAAAGTAACTGAAAGTCTGAGGAATAGATTAGTGAATGATACTGATGGCATCCCTGTATTAGTTGATACTTGGGCCTGATCACTTCATCCTTTTCACAGAGTAGTTATACATGGAAAAGGATTAAAGAAAACAAAGGCAAATGCCAAACAAGAACTTTGCGCAAGTGGTTGACCCTAAAATGCCTGCCAAAGGAGCAACTCAGCAGAATCAATAAAGAAGCAAGTGCAGACCTTGAATCTGTGCCTCCTCTGCTGAAGCAGCTTAGCAGCACCAAGCAACATCGTGGTGTGCGCATCATGTCCGCAAGCATGCATCTTCCCATCCACCCTGCTCTTGTGCTCCCACTCCACCAGCTCCTAAAATCCAGACAAAAAAAGAAAGAAAAAAAATTCAAAATCTCAATAGAAAAATAAACAAAACCCCGATTTCCAAAATGCAAAGAAAAAGCACCTGCAGTGGGAGAGCGTCCATATCGGCCCTCAGGGCAACGACCGGGGGTCCGCCAGACCCGATCTGAGCAACAACACCGGTCTTGGCGTAGGGGAAGGAGTAGGACACGCCGAGGCGTTCGAGCTCGGCCCGGACTAGCGCGCTAGTGTTGTGCTCTTGGAAGCGGAGCTCTGGGTTCTGGTGAATTGTTCTCCGGATGACGTTCAGCCACTGTTGGTCCTCCCGGGCGTGGCGGAGGAGGTCTGCGGCGTCGGCCGGGTAGAACGTGGCGGTGGTGGTGGAAGAAGGAGACAGTGGGAGGAGGAGGAGGAGGAGGAGGAGGAGGAGGGCGGAGGTGGCTGGTAGGAGAGGAAGGGAAGGCATCGTAGCGTTGGTCGAGGGAATTGGAGTGGTTTGGGTAGGGAAAAACGACAAAAGAATAACGAAAACAATAAACGACATATAATATAATTAATTAGTTACACATAAGCGGGGTGGTGGCGCAGTTGGTTAGCGCGTAGGTCTCATAGCTAAAGAGTGATCCTGAGGTCGAGAGTTCGAGCCTCTCTCACCCCAATTCGTTTGTTTTGTTTTTGTTTCTTTTATTTAGTCCAGAAATGAGTGGCTATGATTTATTTTTCTTTCTTTTTTGCTTTTTAAAAATAGAAGAGAAAATATGATTATGGTTTCCAAATGTAGGATACTAACTTAAGCTGTATCATCCTCCATTATCGAGCGGTTTTGGATGATAAACATGGGGTGTGTCGTTAGAGTGATGGATTCAACTCCCAACTACAACTAAGTACTTATGAAATAATTGCATTTATTTACTCAAAAAATTGAGTAATTATGATTTATTTTTCTTTCTTTTTTCCTTTTTAAAAATAGAAGACAAAATATGAATATGGATAGTAACTTAAGTTGTATTATCCTCCAATGTTGAGCTATTTTTGAATGATAAATATGGGTCATAGGGGTGTCAACATATTAAGTTAGGTTGAGTTAATGTCAACCCACAACTCAACTTATTTTATTCTAATAAGTTATAGGTTGCGTTATAACCCTTTTTTTGACCCTTGACACGTAACCCAACCTAATCAGTTTTACTTTAACAGATTGGATCAGGTCAAATAGGTTGTTATACAATAAATCAACATGTGTATACTTATGATGAATTAAAATGTATGTAAATATATATTATAAATTACAAAATAAATACTGTAAACATAATCATCAATCCACACAAATAAAATCAAGTAAATATAGTCTACAAGACTAATAGTTTAATAGTTTAACAATTTTAACGTTAATGATCGATACTAACAAAATCGAATAAATGTCTTATAAGTTATTGTCATATACAACTAACATGATTAATTAATAGTTTAAATCTTTAATATTCTATATTATGAAAAAAAGTATTATATCGTACAAAGTAAACAAATACACATTGTTAGATTATTATTGACATTATAAAAACAAGAGAAGTGGAAACACATATTTTAAATAATAAATAACATTTAATGAGTTATGGATTAATGGGTCGAATGATATGTTCAATCCATGACTCAACCTATTAATAATCTGAGTCAAAAGGACCAATTGAATTTAAAATTTCAACTCATACCTTAAAATAACAGATCAAGTCAAACAGATTAATATATTTGACCCGACCCAATGTATAACAACTCATATTTGGAAGTGATGTTTTAGCTTGATGTTTTGATGGAGTTCTTAGTTGTTAGACGTTGAATCCCCTACGTTTAGTGTGAAACACAACTGTAGCAGCGTTCTACCCTTGGATTAGTGGGTTTCTAGTCTTCTTGGTGTTTATAGTCGTGTGGTGTTATATTGGTTCTCGTGGAAGTTTTGAGGATTCACTTTGGATTGTGGAGCTTCTTTGGCGTGTACTGGTGGTAAATCTTTGCTTACACCAGCCACGTGAATGAAGAGTGATCACGTAGTTTGGTTTCCTACTTGCGGCTTCCTTCTTCCCTTCTTTTCCTCACTAGGTCCCACCCCCACTTCTCCTTTTCCTTCTCCATCACTCCTCCTTTTAAGGAGAGAGAGAGAGAGAGAGAGAGAAGGCAGGGAGACGAAGAGAGAGAGATATGAGACGAGAGAGTGAGGGAGACGAGAGGGCCGAGAGAGGGAGATGGCAGGGTGTGGAAGAGGTGTCATCGCCACCATGCTAGTCGTCGCGTCGTCATGTTGAGGAAGAGGTTTCGCAGCTTACGTCGTCGCGTCTTTGATACAAGGTACACACTCCATAGGCTCTTTTTGGTTTCTAATTTAATTCCTAAGTGCATGATAATGTGCAGATGATTGTAGGAATTTTTAGTAAATTTATTGTGCATTTGTAAGTTATTTATGATTTGGGATGAATATTACCTCCATGTGATTTTCTAGTGTTTTCTTGTGCCTCGGGCAACAAATCGTTGTAATTCTTGTCCAGATTGGAAGATCTTCTTGAGATCTTCATTTTGATATATTATATGTGTGGTTTGGTTTAGTAGTTTGCAAGATTGGATTTTAGGTCTCGTTTGATGATATCCTACTATCGCTTGGTTCGGTATACTATTTTTATTCGGTATGTTGTTTTGGCTCCCAAATAGTCCTCTCAACCCTTGCTTTAGTCGACCAAATTTATTCGATTTGCCATTCTGGGTCTTGGGTATTGATTGAGCACTTGGTTCGGTTGATCGATCCTTTTCGATCGACCGAATTAGGGAATTTCGGACGATTGGATGGATTTTAGTTTGTCATTTTGGTGTCCTGAGCCTAGGTTCGGTTAACTGTTCCATTTCTGTCTACTGATCCAAGCCTTGATCCTGTATTAAAGTGTTTTATGTTTTGATAAATAAATAAATAAATAAATATATATATATATATATATATATATATATATCCTTAAGAGATAATTATATAAATATAAATGACTAGGATAATCATTAGAATGATTGTAGGAATTGCCTAAAATGAATTAGTAAGATTCTACCTAGGATGTGGCTAGATAAAAGATTATATGACTTAGAAATATTAAGTTTTCCTCTAATTGTTAGTTGGACTTTAGGGATCATGATTTATCCCTAGGATTAGATAGTATTGTGGTTTTAAGTGTGGTGCACTGAATGAGATATTCAATGGCACTGTGTAGTGTTTGATATTGGTCTAGCTGTGCTCTCGAGGGACACGAGCCAGTAGACGTCTTACACTTTGACACTAGGACATAGAGTTCTGGTTGTAGTTTGTATTGGTGTCCAATCTTGTAAGTCGAATGGGACTTCAAGACTATGGTTTTGGTCCTTGTGTGGTGTCTTTTGGGTAAGTTTAATACTCAAATAATGCTTTTGTTAGTATTTTCTTAGGTGGTTATTGTAAGTTGATTGTAGTGCTCGTGAACCCAAGTACTCCTAAGGTGTGGCTTCTGGGCCTGACAAATTAGCCATCAAGGCTACGTTTTAAGTTGTGATTTTGACTTTTCGTTTTCATGCCGATTCTAGTACAGTGTTTTGAAAGAGTATTTAAAAGATTTCGAAATGATTTTCTAAAAGAGTTTTGAAAAGAGAATATGCATAAGTTTGCAAATGATTTTAGAAAAGAGCTTTCTGGTGTTTTTTATTTGTAGTAGACCGAGAGACCGGAGGGTCGTATTGTCCGCACCAGGAGATGTAGGCCACATTCCTGGGTAGTCGAGCACGTCGCCTAGGTTGAAGTCGGAGACCAAGAGACTGAGGTAAGTGTTCATTTAATCCTGGAGGTATGATACTCCTAGATTATCATTCATGAGGCCGAAGCTGAGGTCCGTGGGTTGATGTATTTTCCAGATAAGTGTTAGTCCTGAGTGCTGAAGACTTAAGGTACCATCCGTACCTAGTGGTATCGTAATAGCAGACATAGGAGGCATGAGACTCCTACGTAGTTGGATGGATACCCTAGTTGCTACGAGTACCGAGACTTGTGGGTGCTAGCTGAGCCTGGGGATGAGGAGCCTTTAATAGTTTGGAGCACTAAGCTAGGACATCAAATGGCGTATCATGTGGTTTCTCCTGAGAGAGGACAGTTTGTCTAAGTAGGGTGTGCAGCTTTCCTAGGTAGGATTAGCTTTTGAGGGTCCTACAAGTGGTTGGACTATGAGACGGACAGACTCTACCATAGAGTAGTTGTCTGTGGTAGTGTAGACACCGTGGTAACTCCTCAGTAGACTACTTGTGGTCATTGTTGACTGCTTGACGTCGGACAGTACGACACATTATTTGCTTGTGGTTTTGCTGAGCCCTGGTTCAGGAAATCAGGCATTGGCCTAGAGGAAGTTGTGGTGTGGCGGCTATGGTGGTGCGGTGCTTTGGAGTAGTAGCTTCGTGGTTTTAATCTAGAGGAAACCATGGTGTTGCACCAGTGTGGCGTGGTGTGTTGGAGCAGTGACTCTTTGACTTTGGTGTTGTTGCTTGGGTCTAGAGGGGAACGTACTGTGTAGAGCAGAGACTCTGTAGCTTATGTTTTATAGCTGTTGTAAGTGTTATGGAGAGTGTTCAGACACCATTGGCTATCTGATCTACGCAGAGAGTACATGAGGTTAGCCTATGTGACTTTTGAACTTGATTTAGCAAGAGTGGTTATTTCGAGTATGCATAAAGATTTTAAAAGAACATGCATGTGGTTTTGAAAAGAAAAAGAAAAAGAATGTTTTTAAACAGTATGGTTTTGAGGTTTTGCTGCATGCCGGACAGTAGTGGACTACCTCGATTTGGTATTGCAACATCTGAGTGTGATGCCTATGTTTGTTTACTTGTGACATAGTTACACCTGCTTCCTTGACGTGGTGTGCGGAGTTGTTAGGTGGGGTGTGTACTAGGTGACCATTTTGAGTGGTCATTCACGTGTGCTTTGGTTTTGGTTTTTTTGATAGGTGCAAAATAGTTATTGGTTGCTAGTGCACATAGGAGGAGTCACGCTGCCACACATCAGGGATTCTGGTGAGTTTGTAGTTTAGTTTATTTCAGTTGTTTATTTCTAGAGAGTGTACTTAGGGTCCGTTTGGTAGATCTTCAGCTTTTGAATTCAAGTGTAAAAGCTAACTTATGACTAGAAGTTGTTATAATCTAGCTTCTGAAAATGTAAAGGAATTACTGTTCCATAGGCTACATGCTTCTAAGAAGCTAGTAGTATTTGGTAGAATTGTTGGATCATTATAGCTTTTGGGAAAAAGCTATATACCCAAAAACTATCTAAAAGTTTTACTAAACGAACCCTTAGACCTAGTGGTATAATTAGCATAATTGTAATTGAAATAAAAAGATAAAATAAAAATAAAATTGTAATTAGATTTAAGTGGTCGTTACACAATGATATCCTTATGAGTCGTATTTTTAGAGTAATTGTTTCAACTTTCTAGTCCTAACTATAACTAAGGTAGAACTTTTGGACAACTTTTGAGTATATAGTTTCTCTTCATATGTTATAATAGTCCAACAATTCTACTAAACACTACCAACTTCTTAGAAACATGTAATTTTGGAATAGTAATTCTTTACATTTCTAAAAGCTAGATTATAACAACTTCTACACTTGAATTCAAAAACTGAAGTTCCATTAAACAAACCCTAAGTTATGCAATAATTGAATTTGTTTACTTGAGAAATTGAGTATTATGATATAGTTTTCTTCTCTTTTTGATGTTTTTTTAAAAATAGAAGAGAAAACATGAATATGGTTTCGTAACGTAGGACAACGACGTAAGCTGTATTATCCTCCATTGCCAAGCTGTTTTGGATGACAAACATCGGTCGTGTTTTTAGAGTGATGGTTTCAAGTCCCAACCACAGCCAAGTTATGTAATAATTGAATTTCTAATCCTACTAATTATGAAGAAGGTGCATATAACGCGGCTAACAATCCTAACATGACAACCAATTTTTATAAAAAAATTTGTCAGCGACGAGATTGCATGAGAAAAGACGCCCACATTAATTCCTTGTCTTAATGTAAAAGTAAAAGAAAATAGTAGTTGTCATTGCTATGAATGATCGCCAAGTCTTGATTTTTCTTTTGCACTCGTTTTGAGGGGAAAAGACAACGTCAGCTGCGACTAGAAAGTGGTTTTAGACCACCAGATCAAACAGAGTAATTTTAAACCATACTAAACAAGTTTATTATTGTATATTTAACTCAAGCGACATTTAGGTGAAACCAGCAAATATTGAGACAATCGTGAGCCGACATGCAGTATTCTAGGCAGCGCCAAACAAGCATTCGTAAACAGGACGCATAAGACCATTCAACAATTATCCATTGTAAAATTCGCGTGATCCGGGGTGTAAAAGAAGGAAAAGTAATTTTGATGGAAGCGATCAGCATGCTCAAAACTTGAGACAAGAAAATGGCACAACCACTCCAACAAGTAAGAATTACATTAAAAAAAAAACAGTGCTTCATTGTCATCGGGCTGAGGAAGAAAACTCCAACGTATCTGATATCAGCGACGAACAGCACGAAAATCATTCATCAACTTGAATACAGGAAAGAGCCTTCAAGCCCTATTAAACCTCAAAACATACATACGGTATACAAGTGTATTAAATTAAATATCAAACATACAAATGTGAGAGAACTATCAACAGGGTAGGCTCATACATTATATTTACAAATGTAAAGAAACATCAACTATTATAAACACTCTGATAGAAACACATTATCAGAATGATTAGCAATACAGCTCCAACTGCAAGGTACACTGATGCAGAATCACCTTTGGCGCGTGGGTTCTGGGTTGGACCCCTTGACAGTGTTTTATCCTTTTTTGGTTGTCTGTGCCTCAGCACAGATTTTGATTCTCTGGCCAAATCTACAGCGTCTGGAGCTTTCTCCGCCGAGCAAATTTCGTCTGCAACATGACAAGTTTGCTTAGGAAAGCAAGTGCACAATAATTACAAGCCTACTCTATATGCATTGTAAGTATGTAACTAATTAAATTATACACACAAAAGAAGGAAACCTATGCTACTACACTTTGCGAAGGAGCCTTGGAGCGGCATCTTGAAGTCAAGGTTTCTTCTGATCAGGTTTAGAAGAAAAAAAAGGAGAATTTTATCACAATACCATCATGAGAGCTTCCAAGTTTGTCAATATCAACAGGCCCAACTTCTGCTTTGGGAACCTTTTCTTGAGTACCCTCTTCCACCTGCAAATGAAATTAAACTCAATTGTTACAACAGAGATACAAGAGACAGAATAAACAAAACGCATGTACAATGGTCCTCTATCATCGCTCACATCAGTAGTCAGTGCGTTGGTGGTATGGACAACTGTATTTGAGCTTGATTCACCGGCCATGCTGCATTCCATTTGAAGTTTCCGTGCCAGACGAATTCTTCGGGTTGCTGTTCCCTGATCAGAGACTTGAGGTGTATGATGTTGTGACTGCCGGGACCTCACCTTGATTCCAGTGCTATCAAAACCATCACAACCATCAAGAGAGATCATATTAATGGTTGAATCTGGAAGATCATTGAACAGTTGCCATGGAGCTGAGAAATCCTCAGACCCAGCACAACCTGACTCGGTGTTATGCTCAAGTCCAGAACTTATTAGAAAATCCCATGAGTTCGGAATAGCAGGAAGACATGCTCCATTCTCCATCTCTCCCTGTACAAGGATGGTTTTTGGTAAGAAAAAATGTTGGCATCGAGCAAAATCGACTTTGCAGAAAACCAATAATAAATGGTTTCCTTTAACAGTACAAAACACGTTCTCACCTCCACTGGTCCTAATCCAGCATTCACTTCACCAATTGATCCAAACCTCTCATCCCATGGAAGGTCCCATAAAGGACCTGCTTCAGCACCATTAATCTGCTTGATGTGTTCTGGCCTAATATCAGCAGTTGAATTCCTCTGACTGTTAGAATCTTCCAAGCTGTATTCATCAGGATCACACAAAACCGAATCCAAAAACTTTGTGATGGGGTCCTCTTCAGCAAGATCATCTGGAGATGTACTCATACCATGAACAATTTTGAGATTTACTGGGAAATTAGAATCTATGTTTGGAGAATCCACAGGCGCAAACTCATGATTATCTATTATTTCCAATGGTGATGGCCCACAATCATCCTTGAATGAAATATTCAGTGCATTGTTATCCTGAGTTATAAAAAAAGAAAGAAAGTGATGTTCAGATAAATGTTGAAATGTGCGTCGAATGTTAAATTACAAATGAGCAATAACAGCAAGCATTCAGAGCAAAAAATACAAACCCTCAATCATCAGTGTGCATAATGCAAATCTTGTTCCATTACAAATGTAAACAACAATAAACCAATTTAAGATTTAATAATTTGTATGACAGTATTTCCCTATATGTCCTCTAAATCTGACTAACTCCGATTCCATGAATTTTACCTCAGTTTACAAAGTACACACAATTAAACAAACAAAAAAAGATAACTCACCTCTGGCCAAACCTCACGAGCTGCAACATCTTGAGAGATATTGCTATTGCTATCTTCTGGTTTGGGAGGATGCATTCCACCAATCACTTCATCAAGCAGCTCATGCTTTTCAAAAATGTGAGTCAAGGGCTCCTGGTCTTCTTGCATCTGCTGTACAAGATCTTTCTTATCAACTGCAGTATCAAACTCTTCCCCATGCTCTGCTGCCTGCTCTATATTCCCAGGTGATGATTTTGTTGGAGTAGGGGAGAAACCATCTTCATCCAGTTCATCATAATTGGTAGTTGGAGTCCTCTCTAGTGGCTTCTTAAATAAGCGGCAAAGAAGATAAGCACCCTATATATTATGGCACAAAATATCAAATGAGATAAATAAATGAGGAAGAAAACATTAACCATAAAAGTAAATAAATGTGCAAATTGGCAAGATTACTTTCCTAAGAAAGAAGCAAATAAGAGAGAAATCACCCAATCAAAATCCAGAATTAACACATCCAGCATCTGCCTGATTCACCTCAAGTAAATGCTGACATAATTTCTCATCAGTTATCAGGCAAACACCCTCATATCCTATGTTGCATGTAGGCATGCATTTTATCAATAGAAAATAACGTTATTGGTACGACAGGAATGCTGAAAACAAATGATGCAGACCACAAAGTCCTAAAAAACTGCCTGCAGTGTAAGTCATCATGCAGTCCAACTAAGAGTAGCAGAGGCGCAACACACAATCAAATCTATTAAAGAGAAATACACATCAACAGTGAAAAATTAGACGGCTAACAAGATGTGGATCTGCAAATAAACGTGACTTCAAAGTTGTAGAAAAATACTTTTCGGATTGCTCCATACCTGCATCACCTTTTCAAAGATTTACACTACAATGTTGATACTATAGTTGTCTTCTGTTTTCTATTAAAGCTGAATAAGAAAGATGGGCCTCATGAACCTTCTGATTCAAGATGAACAATACTCAATTTCTACCGAGGATAACAAGACTGAACTTTCCCAAGTGTTAGTTGACCAGTTCTTTAATCTCTTTATTTTTTAGGGAAAGGGTTGATGTTGGCTTGATGCAGATTCTTCGTTTTAGATGGTAGTAAAGCACTACAGCAGGTATGGTGCCATTGTCCCCATCAGTTTTCCTAGCATCTGTCCGAACCCAGGGGGGATTGCACAATTCCGCAGAACCTGGCCAACTTCTCCATGAAGTTTGGTTAGCTTGATAGGGATTCTTGGCTTACTCTGGGAGAATTAAATAAAACTCTAATGTAATTTTTCTCTTTTCAGACCACAATTTTGTACATTTCATTTTTTGGTTTATTTATATAAACAATAAATCCTACCATTCATATATCTCTACATTGCAATGTTGGTGATCTTAAAACCATACAGCATGTCAGCACATTAGTGTATCAATATTAACCGTTGTGCTTCTTTTGTGACCCAGAAATCCACTAGACCCGCTACCACAGTTGGATGCTGAGTGCAGGCTGTAAGTAGTAAACCTTTCCAACTTGTTTTTGTTCCTTTCGAATCAAGATGGGATGCCACCAATTTTATGTGATAGAATCTTCTAAACAAAGTAGATTTAAAAATCAATTTATCATTTGTGTTTTCTCGTCAGAAAGGCATTGGGACCTGGAGGGACAAGCAGCTATCTAGGGACAGTTGAGAATGATTCCACATGTTTGTTGCTGGACAGTCTCGCTACAACGTAATCGGATGGCATTCAATAATGACACTACACGTGCTTCTAGACTAGCCTATGGAATAATTGCTGCAGACCTTTGATTCTTTTGTGTGGGGGTGCATTGTCATATGTACAAGTAGAGGAATATTGGAAGAATCTTTTTGTTTGCTTTTCCTGTTTCTATAAACTCCAAGTCTTCTTTTGTACAGCTCTGATTATTCATGAATAAATGATTAATCTTACTCATTACTGCGATTCTTTTAAGCTCTTATTGCATGCTTCGGTAGTTCAGTTTAGAAAATGCTATGCCTATCTACCTGATAGAGAGTTCAAACCTTCAAGGACCATTTATTTGAGCTTAAATTCTATTTTGTAAATAAAATATGGATGTGTGTATGGTACCCACATGGGTACCAAAAAATTTAATAGGCATCGAAACTTTTAATCTTAAACTATTATTCAAACATATGGATGATGAGATTTATAACTACAAATAAGAAATAGGTCGTTACAATTTTGTAAGACCACACCATGGATACCATAAAATTTTCCATAAAATATTGATCTACAATTATATTTTTCACCTTGTAGATATTTTAGAATGGCTGTATAAACACTGATTCTACTAATCTTAACTTACAGTGGCTGTATACTCATCAATTATACATATGCACATCCCACTTAGCTGCTGATGCGCAATCATATGGAACAATGCCATGCTCATGACTCATGAGGCAGAAACTTCTTTCCAAGGTAACCATGAATTTTCACCTGCTAGGGACTAGGTCATCTAAACAGGTTCTTAAGGGAAACAGTACATAATGAAGCTCCAGGAATAGTGGCATTGATATCCATATGGACCATTTTGGACAATAATAACCGACTACATTAACTCATGGGTTTGAATATTGTTATTACCATTTTTTTGTAATTTGTAAATAGATACTACTTTCTTTACCATCATAACAGCTATTAGGTACCAAGTTTCTTAATTTATATTTCATCTCAAAAAAGAGGTGTTTTGCTGGCATTAGGTTGTATGAGAGTTCTTATCTGAATAGCAAGATCATTAATCAGTGAGCACCCAAATTATAAACCATGGATATTACGAGACAATAATTGAAATCTTGCTACATGCAGAAAATTGAGTCATACAGAACAGCCAACATTTTAGTATGCTACAGAATTGTTTGAAGCTCATCAACTACACTCATGGTTCCAAACATCGATTTCGTATCGAACTTCGGTTCGACAAAAATAGGAAACATGTCGGACATCGGTGGAAATGTCGGTGGAAATACGGTAAATTTACGGAAGTTCATGGAAATAATAAAAAAACTTTGAATTTTACTTTGAAACTTTAGAATAAGTTAAAGTATATAATAATCTACATTTAAGACTGTTTAGATCAACTTTTTAAACATGTATCATAGTGAAATACACTATATGGATTTAATACAAATATTCTGAATCATAAATAATAGATAAAAATGTGTAATAAATGTTTAAAAACAAAAATACTCATAAAAGTTACCTCATATATACTCATAAATGTTTTCAATATTATCCAGATTTTTTTAATTATTTATAAAATATTATGAATTTCTGTTTTCTTTTTAAGTTGTAAATATTTTACTGATTTTTAATGATTTTATAGAATTTTTAAGTTAGATTTTACCTTTATTAGTTTAGATTTATCATTTTTAGATTAGATTTATCATGTTATTAACATTAAAATACAAAAGTAACATAAACAAAAATAAAATACGAAAGCATAAAAATAAAACATGAAACCATATGGACATA
>JAMKQA010248461.1:0-22576 GCA_024699735.1 Posidonia australis
AAGTCTACTTCAAAACCCCTCAATCAACTCACAAATCTATTAAGCATGCTGTTCTAACAAAAATCACAAAGCCATGGAGCTCAAAACACAACATTTTAGCATGCTTTCACCACATTCACGAAATCCACACAAAACCCCCATAAAATAGCATGATTACGTCCTAAACATGCTATCTAACTCATTCCCGTCATTTTCCACATTTTATCATGTTTTATACAACATTTCCATGCTTCACATCCATTTTTGCCCTAACATGGCATCTACTACTGACGGAAGAAAAGAGGGGATGAGGACGCGTACCTGGCTCCGGCGAGCCTCGCGTACCCTCCTCCAGTGGTGCACGGCACCAACCCAACCTCTCCACACTCGCGCGAGCTCTCCAACCGCGCGCTACCTCCGCAGCAGCCACCCACACCACTCGTTCCCTCTCAACACTTCTGCTTCTCCCCTGAGCCAAGCACCTCCTCAAATAGCTCCCCGCCATGCCGAGCTTCCCCGAATCCCGTCGACGCCCTCAGCTGCTCGTAGCCCTCCGCGAAGGAGACGGATCACGCATCTTTCTCCAGCTAGGATTCACGGGGTCGGGAAGAGGGAGACGGGCTTTTAAGGCCCGCACAGCTGGCTCAGTCAACTCTTGACTGAGTCAAGGCCCAAGCCCAAGGCCCAAGTGGGTCCACCACATGCACGGTTCTCGAGACAGAACCGACCCACTGGCCATAGAAACACACCACAGGGGAGAAACCAGAGCACAGAACACAGAGGGAACCCACAACCAACAACCACAAATTGGATTTACCATTAATAAACCATATGCAAATAATTACAAGAAATCCATGGTTTATATCAAAATGAAAAAATCCAAGCACAGATGTTACAAGTTGAAATAGGTATAGTGACACTTAAGTCAATCCACCAGGTAGTACTAAGAACATAAGTTAAATTTGATTCATGGCTTGCAATATATATAATATTAGCTGAATTCTTCTTTTCAATCCATTTCTTGTATTTCATGTAATCCTTCTTTTAATGTCCAAGTTTCTTGTAGAAATAACACCTATCCTTATTGATGGGTTTGTTGACCACACCAATTTTGTGCTTATTTTCAAAAAAAATTTGGACCTTCTTTTGTTTAGATGCATGGCCCCTTGATCCATGACTAGCTAGATTTACAATATTCATCTTGTTGATCAAAGGATAAACAGCTTGCATTTCCTCCTCCTGAAAACACTTGATCATAAGTTCATTTAATGATCATTCATCCTTATGTGTGTTGTAAAAGACCTTAAAGATGACATATTCAAGCAATAGTGTTTGCATGATGAAGTGGACTAAAAAGAAATGTGAAATGTTAATCTTTAGATCATTCAATTTTCCTTCTATATCTCGCATCACCATAATATATTCTTTTATGTTTCCTTTTTTGGTATAGCGCATGAGAGTGAATCTCTGAATCAAGGCATCTACCTTAGCTTTATCAGATCCAACAAATTATTGCTCAATCATTTCCTAATAAGTCGTCGTTAAAGTATTAGAAGTTACAAGACTTCAATCTTTCGACACATACTGTAACATAAATGATAGAGACAACATATTGGATTTTTCCATTTTTCATAATAGACCTTTGCATCTATACTAATTTCTTCTATGAATTTTGTAAGAGTAAAATCCACTCAAAAGTAAAGATCCAAATCCAATAAACCCAATTGAAACAGTAAAGATTTATTTCATTCAGGAAATTTAATGTCATTCAATAAAGATACTCTAATCATGTTCTTATCAATAGCAAAAGCTGCATCACATTAAAACTTTATATTTAACAATAACATCATCATCACTCTACGTTGGCAGATGAAATAACATACTATAAATTAAATATTTACGAAACTAATTCTGCATGTATAAATATCTATGTAATATAGCATCGTTAGATACTAAAATATTCCATATTAATTATACAAACAAAATTATTTCACTCATTTAGATATAAACATAACAATTTCATGTTAATGAAAACTTGTTAATCTCATTTATCCAAATGTAAGATCGAACACTATCCTTATTAGATTTAAATCTAGACTTTATGTAATTAATACAATCAATTCTTCTTATTTGGTGTCACGTAGGTAAGATTCCAAGTTGTCTAAATTAAAAGTAAAAATTACATAACATTCATGAAACCTTAAAGTTGGACAGAGTATATGTAAAACCGCTTTCATCAGGCTAAAATAACTTTTTGATATGTTAAAATAACTAAAGGATGTTCCTTGATAGTATGGAAATATATTGTAAAATATAGGTCCAATTTGTCCTTAATTTGATGTAATATGCAAAAATAATTATCTATTTATTCAAAATACTTAAAAGCCAAATGGATAAAATATTTAGATAATTAAGCCCAAAATTTCAGTCTAAATCACCGTTAAACATGTTTTCTAGAAACATTTAATCATTAAAGCATGAAACATGGATTGAAATGCAATTAAAGTAAACTACAGTAGTTTATTCTAACATAAACTATATTTTGATCTTATAAAATTACATTCTGGAACAAATAATTAAACTTCAGAGACCTAACATATATTTTAGAAACTTACAGAGTTTTATAATAATAGATAACTGGGGTGTTATAACTAGAAAATTCTTGACTTAAAAAGAAATAATAGATTCCTGTGAGGTTTTCTTTAAAATAGAGGACTTAATAGAGTTTTCTAATTAAAATAAAAATTCAGGTGTAAGAAAACATAATTACAGGGACTAATGTGTAATTATCACAAAATCAAATAGATGGATGGATTGGATAAACGAATTCACTTTTACCACAAAACCAAAAAACCCTAATTAAGCTTCAAAAGTTGGAAGGAAAAGAGTAGCAGTAGCGCGGTAGCCTCCAGCAGGCACCTAGTCACCACAAAGGTGCCTCCCAAGCGCCCGATCATCGATTGGGCGCTTAGGAGGTGCTCGAAGGTGGCTGTCATAGTCGTTTCCAGTCGTGGCAAGCAAGGCCATCAACAGTCAAGAAAAAGTCTGAAAAGGTCGTTTTGACTGTCAGAATCACCTTGGATGGCCTTGAAAGGTCGATTCTGCCCCATGTGTGGCCTGAAAAGCCGTCTCAGTTAAGAAAACGTACAGGAATGGCAAAAAAATAACCTCCACGTGACCTAAAAGACTGGATTTTACATATAACACATTTTCCTTTTGATTTCGTCTTTGTACGTGAAACTGATGCACACGAAACAAAACTATATGATGAAATTCTTCCCCAAGTCAAAAAAACAATGACAAAAACCATGACTCTGGTACCACTTGTTAAACTATATGAGACTTACCTGATGTCATCATGTCGTTGATCTAAATGCAAAAGTGTTCCTCTCGTAACAATCAATTTTGCTCCTATGGAGGGAGTTTTCTCAAGACAATAGAACTGGAACAATTGGTTTGTAATTGTGTGTTGATATCCTAAAGAGATGTTCCTTATATAACACATTCCATAGTTGTGTTGTAATATCTCTCATATATCACTTAATTTAATATGTCTCATAATTGAGTTAACCCACTAATCAAGTTATTTAAGTTACATAAGTTGAACATTCAGACTTAAGTCCAGCACTCACAAGTCTTTATGCTGATATAAGTCATTTTACAACCTAATTTAAATTGCAATTTGCAATAGATTACCTTTTACTAGTTGTGAACTATGAGAGTTCTGTTGGTTCTTCCATCCTTTACAACTAATAGGTCCAACCATTCGAAGAAAGATGTTACCTATTGATGAACATGAGATAAAGAGAAAATAATCTTTTACTTATTACACAAAATTATGATGATACCAAAGCAACATCTGCAAGAAAATAATCTTTTACCTCCCTTACCTCATCCTCTCTCTATTGTAGTGTTGCGGTAGCTACTCGTCTAAAAATTTTTTATGTAAATTAAGTCCCATGTCCTTGTCCATAAATGATATTAAACTTTCGATCGTAATATATGATATATTTTATCTATAAATTTAACTTATCAAAAATCAACAAATTCTAAAATTTCAATGATAAATATCATAGGTACATGAAAATTTTCAAATAAAAATAAACATATGAATCATGTATTTAGTTATATCTTAAAATTTATCCATCAAATGTAAAATCGAAAAGGTAAATTTTATCTACATCTTTTATAATATTTACAATTCAAAATTCAAGTGATTTTTTAATGAAACAAGCCAATAAGAGTAGTAAGTCAAAGACAGTGGCCTTCATGAAATCACATTTTTGTTGATTATTAAAAAATCAATGAATTTATGTAAGTTAGATCGTAAAATTAAATATCTTGGATTGACTAAATTTTTTCATCTACAGACATTTTAGATATTCTAGATCAACATTTATATTTTAGATTTTTCATCTTTCTCATTTATTATTAAGAATAACATGTTTCTTTGTTTGTACTTTTCAATAAAAAAACATGTATCATTGTCATTAATTGGTTAACTAGTTTTCCTAGTGAAATGTGCATCCTTTACTAGATTGAGATACGATAGCATTACTGGATAAGTACAAGTAGACTTGACAATTCCTTGCACGATAGAAATAGCAATATAGTATAATTATGTTTGATTTTATCCTTATCTTGTGTAACACTGAAAAAAAACAATACAATATAATCATGTTTTTTTTCATCTTTATCATGTGTACTTATCTTGTAAGCCCAACAAACACAATTATTGAAGGAGTTGCTTTCGTGTCAAGTGTTGAAAAAACAAGTACACAGTGAACACAAGTTCAGTATATGTTATCATTTATACATGTCTTGTTAACATGATATTATGTAATTGATCGTAAAAGGAATTATTTCAACATGATATCTTTTACAACTTCAATGAACAGCGCTTTTGTGTCACAAAATGACATGCAATATACAAGGGTTGATTGAATAGTCACAAAATGATATGCAATATACAAGGGGTTGATTGAATAACCTACATTATACCATCTATAACTGACTATATATTTAAGAAATTTTAAATACTTAAGCCTATATATAGGTTGATATATGTGGTGCTCAAACTCAGGTTCTCCTGAATAATTATTTGATTCATTATAACTACATTGAATCTTACAGGATCAGTCCAGGTTCGTCTACTGTCTCCTCATCATTAGTCACATTATTGTACACTTGCATGAAATAATTAGACATAAAAGAGGTAGTCATGGTAGTTGTGGAACAACAGTAAGAAATTTGTACGCTTGGTAAATCACTAGCGTCAAAAGTCATTGTCCCCCTATGATGCTTGCGTAGTTTCAGGGTTTACAGCCTAGGATTTAAAAAAAAAAAAAAAAAACTTACTGTGAACCAATTTCCTAGTGTGCAGGAAAAGGAAAGCAAAAACAAAGTCATGCAAAAACAGTGTAAGAAAGAAAGAGGAAAGTAAATGATAGGTTCATGTTCCCTATACAAAATAGGGTAGTAGAACAGCAGAACATCAAACATCATGCACCCCTACTGAGTACTGACCTCCATCCCATCAATCCTTTATGTCTTTATCCAATTATCCCATCTCACTCAACTCAAACGCACACTCCCCTTATGCACACAGGATTTCTTAAACCACGAGCAGGAACAGCACACCAACACGCACACAACAGCCAGCTCACCATCATCCATATCCGGAACCTTTATGATAGAAAGGCAGATCCCAATATTTTATTTACTTAAGAGTAAGGAAAACAACAACAGGAGTTACTGAAAAAAAGAGAGTGAACAACAACAGGTGATCTTTATTACAGAACATATTAATATTATTTATGATCTCAAATTATTACAATCAGCCCGTGGAAAACCTCATGGTCGTAGAAGATCAGTGCAACAACAACAACAGATTAAAAAAAAAAAAAAACACATACTTTTGCTGCAAAGATCATAAAACAGGGTGGAGCTTGGAGAGCTGGAGACTGGAGTTGAGGAGGAGGTTGAAGTTGTAATAAGTTGAAAGAAAGTAGGGTCTGAAGGTAACAACAAAATAACTCCTCCCGATACCTTTCTCTGTGGTCAATGCGTGCTGTCCTCTTTCTCCGCAACAGCTCGACGCATCGTGCTAAAAACATTTGATTAACATCAGTAAGCGAATCCTCCCTTTGCCGTTGTTGCCGCTCGGCTCTTGTTTCCTCCTTTGCGATGGTGGGACACACACGAGGAAGCAGCAATGGAGTTCTTCTCCCTCGGGAGACTCTCCTCGTCCATGAGGATCTGGTTGCGCCTGCACTCCACACTGCAGAAAGCTCTGTCACCCCTGCAAGAAACCACGAGAAATTTGGCGAGTGGGTCAGAAACCCAGAAGAGATATGAGAACCCAGTTCAAAACCATGGTATTGGTTCGGTTCACGTTTGGGTTTTGGGTTCTTCTGACCTGTACATGTAGATGTCTTTTTCGTGGGAGAGGTTTCTTCTGCAGAGGTAGCAGGACTGGAGGAAGGAGCTTGTGAGCGTGGAGGAGAGTGGTTGTGGTGGAGTGGGAGTGGGGTGGTGGTGGCGGAGCAAGCTGGATTTGACGAGGATCAGCGGTCGTTCATTAGTGGTGGTCGGGTGGTGGTGGCTCTTGTGTGTTTCCAAGAGAACTGTGAGACCTGCCATTTCCTCCGAGTCGGTTGATATTTCTTGTATCTTAGTTTCGTTTCTGTTTCGATGATTTGTTGATCGGGGAAATGGGGTGAAGGATCGAGGAATCGAGGATGACGATAGACAGGAGGACGGGGGTGGGATTTAATGGGTAGAGGGAGGTTGCGGTGTTCCTTCGGAACCATCTATGAGTTGTTAACTCTTTTCTGTTTTGGTAAGGACTTCTTTTGTTTGGAATGTTGGGTTTATATCTTCTTCTTTTCTCATTCTATTGTCATAATTTTCCACGGAGAAAATGTTGGGTCTTTTTATTTTTAAGGTTGGGAAATGTAAGTAAATTTGAACACTTAAAACAGATATTTCAATAATAACACCACGTTGTCTGTAATTATTTGGTCTAGTGGTGAAGTTTCGTTGTGGTCGTACAAGAAGTCAAACTATATTACATCATTTGGTGATAGTTTCTCATAATCAAGTGTTTGAGTGTTATATCTATCAATTACTGTTTACAAAAATAATAATAATAATAACACGTAATGAATTAATTGAGTTGTATCTACTTTTTAGTGAAACATATTGAATTATCAGTGCTACAAATTAACATGATAGATTAGTGGATAAAATCACATATTAATAAGTCTTACAAAATAAAACATGTACTAAAAACCAATTTATAGAAATATGCATTGAGAATAGCTTTAACATGTAATAAGAATAGTAATAACATTTATGACATATAATGTGGATATGTATTTTACATTCTAAAATAAATATTATAATGTAATAGAAATTATATCGCAACAAGTAAAGATAAAGTGAGTATGATTGATTTTCAACACTGCACAATGAATATTCATGTAATATGAAATAGAAATAAAAAAGAGATATAACGAGTTAACAGGATTTTGGATTATATATTAATAATTGTATAGAAATAAAAGATAGAAATCACTGCTTATGGAAAATATGTAATAGAAATAAAAATAGAATATAATAGTGAACAATATTCTCGACATAGAAGTACAATAACAGGAACATAAAAGATAAAAAAAGTAAAGAATTATTAGACCGTACAATAATCATAATATAATATTACAGAAGACTAAACAGATAGGTGAGCTGGGGAAGAGTCATTGATGAGCAAATGCATGTTTTCTCACGATATAATCATTCATTTTGTTGGGAATATAATTTTACTATATACTATATGTATATCTCAATTTATACTTGTCGATTTTTTTTTATTTTTATATTTGTTGAAAAACTTGTGAAATTATATTACAACTTTTTAAGTTTCTTCTGTTTTGCTATATTCATCCTCAAAATTTCAAGCTTTTTTGACACGAACGGTAGTGATATTTCTCTCTCAAAGGAAAAGGTGTCACTTAGTGGCAAAATAATTTTTGTTGGAGACTAGATTGCTTTGCAAACCCATGTGAATGTACAAATAATGTGATGTGACGATCACTACCATGTTGCCGCCGCATAAGATTGGTGGTGTAAAAGGCAGTGGAAACTAAAAGTTGCTAGACCGACGATTATTTTGAAATTTATCTCGAGGATTTTGATGCAATATTAAGAAATCATTTCAATGGAAAGATACAAGAATATTAAAGAATTTTACCAAAAGAAACATGTTCAGTTTTTTTTTCTTTGAAGGCAAAACATGTTCCTCTGAATCTAAGTCAAGGATTCACCTTATCGTTCCTTTGAATTGTACGTAATTGAAAATGTGGCATGCTTACAACGTAATATTAGAATTGATGTTTTAATTTTGTTCTCGATGGGTGACATTTAAAACGAATTAAGTAAAAAGAAAAAGAGGGGGGGAAAAAACCTGAATGTTATCTTGATAAGATTCTGCAGAGTGGGGGGGAGGGAATTCACATTATGGACTGCAGTTTACCTCATTAGGTACCCATATGCCAGTAACCAGACGAAAATATTGCGTAATTGACACAAAAGGACAAACGGCACGTATCTAGAGTTTAGTCGATGGCAGAGCGTGAGCTGACAGCAATTTCACATTTGCATTGGAAGGGGACAAGAGAGAGCAAAAATATTACAGTGGCCAGTGGCAGCGGGAGAAAGGACGCATGAATTAATATAACAATTATTACTCGTCCTCCCACCTATTAATCACGTACGCCAGACATGTCCGTGCCAATTAGCTTGGGGGGGATTTGTTGTATTCCGCCATTTGAAACGTTGTGGGGCAGAGAAGTCATACATCACACGTACAACCCCCAGAGCCCAAGCACAAAAATCATCCCCTGATGCGCGGCTCGATGATTACGATCGATACCTAATGCTCAAGACTCAAGAGGCCCTGGTATTAATGTTCCATTAATTTCTACCCCTTTCCTATTGAGAGGCTAATAACAATTAACTATCGCGTATATAGTAAGTTATTCGCCTAATCTTACGGTAGATATAACAACCTACGTTTAGCTTCGTAACTGTAACTTTTTACACTTGTTTATTTCCTGCCTAGTTTCATGCCCATCAGAAAAAAACAACCAGGTCCAGCCATCGAAGCATGGTGTCGTCGAAAATGCCATGCTCGAGCTAAAACGACTAGAGAATAGCAACCAGAGAATGAGCTTCCACTGGGGAATGGCCAGGTGTCTACATTTTGCTGGCCCTTCACATCATTTTTACAGGTTGTCGAGGTTAATTACGCTGTCCACTCCACTAAAATGAGATTGGGGTAGACGTATGAATATAAGCACACCCTCGATCGACCGGACAATTATAAATAACACACACTACGATGCCTGTCATTCTATCTTGAAAGCTAAAAAGATTAGCTCTGCATGGAATAGTACCACGAATCGAGCAAATTAATAACTTGGGTTTGCCACCGCCCATGGTCGTAGATGGGCTTCAAAAAGAACGCTCATAAGCCACAGTCATTTTGAAAAGTCGCAATGAGATTTGGCTGAGTAAAGTATCCCCCAGGCGGTTTTTATGACTAAGGAATTTGACATTGTAATTTGATAATATCGAAAAAACCCAGATGTTTATAAATCGTGTGGCTTAAGAAGGTAATGATCTACAAAAGCGTCTGTTCCATCTCTACAATAATTATCTCTTTTTAATGGAGGAAGTCTCTTGTATCAAACAACAATCAACAGAGTTGCGTGTAATCACTTGATCTAGTGATGAAGTTTATTTATGATTGTAAAAAAGAATCAACAGAGTTTCTTATATAGTTATTATGTTGAAATTTTAGATATGAAACATATTTATATAGCACATTCTATAGTTATGTTATAATATCTCTTAAACATTACTGCGCTGACCAATATATTCCTACAATTGCTAAATGCTGTGTTAGGAATGGCTTTGGGGCCATATTAAATTTATCTAATAGGAGAGCATCACCATTATGGTTGGAACTTAAAAAATGCTTCGATATTATTAATGGATTCTCTGTTTTCCAGGTTCAAAATGGCAGAAATACTATATTTTGGGAAAACAAATGGTGGAATGGTGAAAAATTAAGAAATTGTTTACCAGATCTATACCACTTAGCCAGATTTAAAAAAGCCTCTGTATTTAAAATTTTAGAAACAAATGCTGCTGAGCCTAACTCTTTATTCACTGATACTTTATCCTTGGAGAATTTCGATTCAATAAATGCTCATATAAATACTTGGTCCTCCATACTTAGCAGTGTTTGTATTACAAATGCACAAGATATTATGATTTGGCAACCCACCAACAAAACTTTCACTGTCAAATCATGCTACGATTTGTTGAATGATTGTGGACTCCGCTTTAAATATTTGCATGAAATCTGGGATTGCTGGGTGCCACTGAAAACTAAACTCTTTACCTGGTTAGTGCTATGCAATAGAATCCATACAAAAGAAAATCTAATGAAGAAAGGATGGCAGGGCAATGATTCTTGCATTTTTTGCTACTCTACTTTTGAATCAGTAAAGCATTTGTTTTTGTCATGTCCATTTGTGTAGTCCGTTTGGCATTCATTCTCTGGTGGATGTATATATCCTGCTTTTACTTCTACTGAGGATCTATTAGCCATCCCACCTGTACTCAAATTTGATGCCACCTTATCTAGTGCTCACAGTTTTGTTCAAGTTGTTCTATGGACTGTTTGGCAGGAGAGAAACAATAGAATATTTCGGAGTTTACACAGGACTCCTTTTATGATTACCAATGATATTTCTGCATTGTTTCATTGTTGGATAGACTCTTTGGCTACAAGTTTTCAAAAGAGTGAGAATTTAATGGCAACATCTGCATTCCAACAGAGCAGAGAGGTGGAGCAGACTTTGGCTCCTCATTGTGAGATGGATTTCGACACTCCAGTTATTCCAGGCCATGATTAACCTTTGGTTAATTGATTTTGCATCTCACTGGCTGTGTTCTGTGTTCTTTTCAGTATACTTTATTAACTTCAAAACTCAGATCCTTGCTATATTTTGTTGATTGTCACCTGCTGTGTGACGGGGTACTATTTTTGTAATATTTTGTTGACGCAATACTTTGCAATACTTTGGTTGAAATTTTCTTACAATAATAAAATTAACTACCGTTTACAAAACAAAAAAAAGTTCCTACAATTGAGGTAACTCATTAAATTAATTAAGTCACATTAGGTTAGAAATTAAGATTTTAGGTCCAACAATCTTTCATTTAACTTATTTAACTTACTTCTTTATATTAACGAAGTTTTATGTGGAGCAATCATTACTCAATTGCTTAATAGAATATATAAACTTTTAATAGTCCTTAACTCCTTATAAATACCAATCATAATAACAATACATTATCAAAATGTTTGTCTCTTCTATGTACTAAAATATTTAAGATTAAAGTTATAATTAAACACATCATGTGGTAGTTGATACTTTATGAATAAACTTACAAATATGATGACAAAAATAGTAGAAGTTTATCCTCTTTAATTTATCTAACAATAAAACAACAGTTCATAATTTAAACAAAATTAAGAACTACTAAACAGAGATTATCAAACAAATGTGATATCATATAATACATCAATGTCTAAACTATCAAAGCAAAATCTTAAAAGCAATGACTAGACTCATCTTAATCACATATTCTTTATAAGTACCACGGGAGGTGCCTTTTGTAAAAGAATTAGTTAGCATTGCATCAATTTCAATATGCTCAATTAATAAACACTAAATGATCTTTAATTCTCTCATTCACGGTTAAGAACTTGACCTTTATATACTTACATATACTAAAGTTCTTGTTGTTATTTAAGAATTTAACTATTACTTCATTATCACAATACATATTGATAGGTTTTTCCACAAAGTCCATGACTTTCAAATTTGTAATAAAGTTACAAATCCAAATAGCTTGCGAAGATACCATGTAACAAACTACATACTCAGCTTTTATGGTGAATGAAGCAATTATTTTTTATTTGGTACTGCACTGAAGAACAACTCTTCTAGTAAGTAGGAAAATACATACAGAAGTGAATTTCTTAGTATCAAGATATCCGGCAAAGTCTGAGTCATAGGATCCCACGGCCTCTAATTGATTTCACTTTCTATATATAGGTATGAGATCTTTAATTCCTTGTAAGTATCTCAAAACTTTATTTGCAACTTGCCAATGCAGAAGTTTTGAATCACTTTGATATCTACCTAGATATCTAGTAACAAAAGTCAAATCTGATCGAGTACATGTCTGTGCATAGTTGATACATCTGTAGTACTACGGTATATGGTTTGTTATTTATTGTAAGTCTCTTTGTATCTATTTAAGAACATTATAATTTCCATAGTTTATCACCTTTTAAATAAGTGCATTACCAGGAGTACAACTTTCTATTGAAAACCATTTTAACATACTTGATATGTAAGACTTTTGAAACAGGCCAAGCATGCCTAAAGACCTATTGCATTGAATCTCTATATAATAACATAATTATCTTCATCCATGTCTTTGATATCAAAGTTGTTAGATAAAAAATTTAAAGTCTTCCTTAACAAAATAAGGCTTATTCTTGCAAGTAAAATATCATCTATATATAGAACAAGTAATATCCATCCAATTTAACTTTCTCTTAGGTATGTACATTGATTAATAATGTTTTCCTTAAATCCAAAGGACAAGATAACTTCAATGAACTTGAAGTACCACAAGCTTATTTTATTTTATATATAGATTTCTTTAGCTTGTAAACTATATGTTCCTTTCCTTTCACTTCAAAACCTTCAAGCTATTGCATGTGCACTTCTTTATCAAGTTCATGATTTAGAAAAGTTGGTTTTATATACATCTAGTGTAGCTCAAAATCAAAATGAACCATTAAGTTTACTTAAAGGATCCTTTAAGTAAATTGAAGAATAAGTATTATAATAATCAATGTCCTTATTTTATGTGAAGCTTTTTTGCTACTAGTTTGGCCTTATATCATTCTACTATTTCTTTGATATTTCTTTTGGTCTTATAGATTCATTTACAATTGACTGATTTTTGTCCTGAAAGTAAGTTAATAAGTTCCCATACTTGATCACTATCCATAGTGTTAGAATTTGAATGCTATTTTGATGATGTCAAATGGGTTGGATTTTATTTAAAAATTTGAATTAATTTGTTCTTTTAAATTTTAAAGATATTTATTATGGTCAATGTAGTTTGAATTTTTTAGTTGAAGATTCTTTATACCATTGTCTTTTTTGGATGGAGTATTTGCTACAAATATATAATAAATTTTTATTTGAAAAACAACCTCTAGATAGAAATGGACATCTACCAAAAGGCATAAAAACAAAGTGTCGGGTCCCTAGCAACTCTTACAATTGTCTACTCATGGGACGTTACCAAAAGCGAAGCATATACATATCTCGTCTTGGCCAGCCATAGTAGTGTATGCCCCTCTCGGTGTCTTGAGAACTTAGACCACCTAAAGGATTCTATCCTTTAGTCCTACCAGTTTCAAAAAATATCACTGACCTCAACCTTTGCCTTGTGTCTGATCACCCAAATATACTGTTGTACCTCATGGTCTTCTCAACACAATCCATTGACTTTTGATATCAATAATAAATTAGCAGAAAAACATATTTAAATCTTATCTCAATATAAGTAAGAAATCCTTTTCAATATTAATAAAATTTCATTAATGACAATCCAGAAAAACCTCATCATAGTTCAAAACTCATCATAAACATCAATGCACATAATAGCATGTCAAAACCACAGGGATCTCAGCATTTTGCTGACTGTTCCAAGACACATGGATCAAACATATGCCCAAAATCCCCTGTTTGTAGACAACATGCCCAAATGATGTTATAAAAATCCACAAAAACCTTATAAAAATCATCAAAAGCATGCTAGAAGTATAATTTCATCATTCAATCATAGAATCCTAGCATGCTACTAAAAAAAGAAATTAAAGCCCCAAATTAAAGTAATGTTGCGTTTGGTACGCTGGAATCGAAGGGAATGGAATGAAAAAACAGTTTGGAATGAAATTCTAATGTTTGGTATAAAAAAAAAGATTCGAATGACATTCCCTTGGGAATCAAATTCCCATTAAAGATGGGAATTTCATTCCATTTCAAAACCAAAGGAATCCCATTCCCATTCCAACAGTTTTCCTTCTCGCGAAAAAAGAAAACACGGACGTCCCTCCTCCCGCAACCTTCTGCCCAACAAACGACCTCCCTTCTCCCGCAACCTTCTGCCCTCCTCCACCTGGCGTCCCTCCTCCCGCAACGTCCTGCTCCCAACAGACGGCGTCGTTCCTCCGACGTATAGTCCTCCGTCGCGTCCCCCCTCCTCCTCAGTCGTCGTTCTTCCAGACCCTCCTCTGCCGCGTCCTAAACCCTCCTCTGCCGAGTCCCTCTCGGTCCCCCTTAGTCCCCTTTCGCCCCAAACCCTCCTCCGCCGCGTCCCTCTCAGTCCCCTTTCACCCCAAACCCTCCTTCGTCGTGTCCACCTTTTCCAAACAGACGCCATCCCTCCTCCGCCTCATCCCTCTCAATCCTCCGCCGCATCCCTCTCAGTCCTCCGCCGCATCCCTCCCTCCTCCTCCGACGGCCTTCTGTCGACGTCTTTCTGTCGACGCCCTCCCTCCTCCACTGCGTCCCTTCGGTATGCCTCTATTTTTTTTTCAATGCTTATTTATGTGTTTTTCTTTCCGAAGTTCCGTGTCCCTAGATGAGGCAAGCTTTTGCTTACTTCTTGAGATTTATGGTGCTTGCTTGTCTAAGCTTTAATACAGAAGATTTTTGACGTTTAACAGGTTGCGTATTTGTTGTCCTGCAAATGAAGAAAAATAATTCGTAGTCTTAACTATGAAATGTGTATATATGCGTATTGTCCCAGAGAGGGAGTTTGAATGATCTGCTTCTAGATTAGTCTTAACTTTGTATCAAAAAGTCCTCTTGCTTATTCTGAATTTGATAAGAATTCACCATCACTTTTATACTTGGGGAATCTCCAATGCAGTGGTAGTGTCATGCTAGTATATTTCAATCACAACCAGAATTTCATTTAAGATTTATAAAGTAAATTAAACTGCAAAGTTGATGGAGGTATACTTACTTCTATTTCTAGCATAGATGATAAATCTTTCATCTGATGCAATTGTGCAACCAAGCATCAGAATAGGTTAATTCTAAGCATGAAAATAGTGGTAGTACTCCAAATTTGATTTTCATGATAAACACCCAAATCAATATGATATACATTGACTTGTATTTAGAAACCAACTTCAAGTCATTACAAGGATTCTAGTATTATTGACTTGTATTTCTGACAAAGAGTTTTCTGAATTTTTTTCAATGATTTTTTAAACATTTATTTGTTATCTATATTTCATGTAGTATTATATATAATATTTGTTATTATTATTATTGTTGATTGCAGTGTTTTATATCATGGCTCGCATTAATAAAAGTTTGGCAAGACAAAAAAAAGCGAGAAGAAATGTCATGACATTTCTCAACATGTGGCTTGAGATATTACATAGTTGATTTTTTTTTTGCTCCTTGTTGAAGCGTTAATTGAGTTATGTGAATGTAAAATTGAAAGACCTGTGTATTCAATGAACACGGCTTCTAAGATTGTTAATTTATATGGATTAGTATATGCTAATGATCGAAATTTTGTAGAGCAAATTAGAATGGATAGATTTGCATTTAAGAAACTTTGTGGGATGCTTCAATCCATAGGAAATCTCAAGCCTACGAAGAACATTGATGTTGACGAGCAGGTTGCTTTATTTTTACATATTTTGGCCCACCATGTAAAAAATAGGGTGATAATACATAGGTTTGGTCGGTCTGGAGAGAGCATTACTAGACATTTCAATAATGTATTACATTCTGTTATAAGACTGCAAAGTGAATTTTTGAAGAAACCAGAGCCAACTCCTCAAGATTTCATGGATGGTAAATGGAAGTGGTTTAAGGTATTGAGCTTATTATGTGATTTCAATATTATTCTTGGAAAATAAAAATACTTTTTTTTAATACGAATGTACTTTATTATAGGGTTGTTTAAGAGCTTTAGATGGAACACACATAATGGTTCATGTGCCTGTTGAAGACAAGCCTAGATATCGAAATCGAAAGGGTGAAATTACAACCAATATGTTAGGGATTTGTTCACAAGATTTACAATTTATATATGTATTGCTGGATTGGGAAGGGTTAGCAGCTGATGGAAGAGTGCTTCGAGATGCTATGACTAGAAGAAATGGGTTGGTAGTACCATGTGGTAGGAACACAATTTATTTTTCATTTATATAAGTCAATTATTTAGTAATTACACGATAATAATAATTTTAACTTTTTTTTGGTCTTATAAGGTTGCTATTACTTAGTAGATGCTGGTTATACAAATAGTGAAGGATTTCTTGCACCATTTAGAGGACAAAGATATCATTTGAATGATTGGAGTGCAGATTATTAACCAACTACTGCCGAAGATTTTTTCAACATGAGGCATTCTTCAACCAGATATGTGATTGAGAGGTGTTTTGGCATCCTTAAGAAGAGATGGGCTATTCTCAGAAGTCCTTCTTTTTATCTAATCAAGACACAAAATAAGATTATCATAGCTTGTTGTCTTCTACACAATTTTATAAGAAGAGAAATGCATATTGATCCATTTGAAGACAATGATGAAGACATGACAACAACAACAAACACTACATCAAATGAGTTAATTACTCAAATTGGAATTACGCCAGAATGGAGTGCATTTAGGGCAAATCTTGCCCAATCTATGTTTAATACAAGAATATGAATTGTGATCCTTTTTTTAGCTTGTAATGTTTTCTTTTTCAATTGTAATAACAAAAATTGATGACTATGTTTTGATGCAATTATATGAATGTAATGTTGTTATCATGTTATATTGATTATGTTTTACTGCAATTGTACAAATGTAATGTCTTATATCTTGTGATGATTATGTTTTTTTATAATTTCAATTGTTATCTTTTATTGATGAATTCATATTTATTTGTTATATAAATGAAATTATACAAATGTAACGTTGTTTGGCATGGAAGAAGAAGGACTATGCTTGATTAGTTGAGGCTATGCTTGATGTTGTGAATGAGGGACTATATAAAGCTGATAATGGTTTTAAACCTGGATTCGTACAAGCAGTTGAGGAAGTATTATCCAAGTTGCTTCCTAATACTGGAATCAAGGCTAAACTACACATTGAGTCCAGGATAAAGACAATGAAGGAGGATTGGATTATAGTATATGACATAATGAATAACCATACTAGTGGGTTTGGAAATTTTACATGGGATTATGATAAAGTATGTATAACTGCGGCTCCCGACATTTGGGAGTCATATTTATAGGTATTGACTTTTTATTAAAGAATGTATATATTCACTAAAAATTGATTTTTAATTTTTTTTGGAAATAATTTTTATATCTCGTAGGTCCACAAGAAAGCATCTGTGTGGGAAAATAAACCATTTCCACATTATTGGGATCTTTGCATTAATTTTGGGAAAGATCGAGCAATAGGAAAGGATGCACAAACTCCAGCCGATGTAAATGACGAGATAGGTTTTGAGAGAGGAGATAGTAATGCAGCAGAAGATATGTATTGTTCATTGGTTAATGAAATGCCTTTGCTAAGTAAAAATGAAATTTCTACTCCTACTGAAGAGTGTTCTAGCATTAAGAAAAATTCACAAAAAAAAGAAAGATCTCTGAGCCAATTATTCAAGGCATTATAGATGCAGCAGCAATGATTGCAAATCAAATAAAAGCATCAACTGAAATTTTCAGTAAAGTCATTAGTGTGGATTTTGATTTTTTTGAAGAAAAAAAACGGTAAACGAATAGATAAAGAAGCTTCCTGGTATTACTATGAGCGAGCGTTTAAAAGCTATAAGAAACATTACTCAAGATGATGATAAAACAATTGTTTTCTTTACTATTGTTGATGATGAAAAAGAAGAATGGGTGAAAGCAGTGCTTAATGGTGACATTTGATGTCATTTATTTTATTTTCTGAAAAGCTATTGTATTTTGACCAGATTGTTGATGTTGTTTCAATTTATTGTGGAATTATTATATTTTGGTGACAATTATTGATTTTTATTTTACTTGAATTTATCATTTTTATCATGAAAATATGAATTTATTATGGAATTATAGTTTCAATTATTAACTGTAAACATGAATTTATTTTACTTGTATGGGAAAAAAAGTTATTTTATTATTTTTCTGTTTAATATGTAATTATTAATCATTCAAAAATTGTATTCCATTCCATTCCTATTCTTGTATACCAAACAATGGAAAGGAATTATCTGTCAATTCCACTAAACAATTCCTTATGTACCAAACACTGGAATGGAATAAAATTATTCCATTCCATTCCAAATTCCATTTCAAAGTTTATTCCATTCCTGTTTATTTTCATTCCAGCGTACCTGTAACCATGCCGGTGACAGCCTCGAATGATTTTGACGCGAACGGCCAAAATGCATGAGGGACGGCAAAGTCACGGCAAAAAACAATAAAAATAAATATGCAAACGCAGGAGTCGCCACCTAGTCTATTAAAATGGAAGACAAGGAAAACCATATAAAACATGCAAATCACGTAATCGAAAAGCAGGTCATAAACCAGATATGGGTAAGGATCCCTATTACGTACGAGGAAGGTATTAGGCACCCTCGTGCGCCCGATGAATCGGTCTTCTATTGGTTTCTCTTTTGCTTATGAAATATCGAATTTTCAGCCTTTACTGTACACCTGAGGGCGATATGCCATGCCATGCTTGGTGTCTTATGCTAAATAAGGGCGCATGATGTGCAAGGTGTGTCCTAATGCTCAGAAGTATCACTCGTATATCGGGTAAAGTGTCGATGCAAAGTCATTGCATGAATAAAGTCAAAGATATATCAATCTCGAGGGATTTTTCATCCTTGCTTTGCTATATGCCAAATGCAATCTAACATGCATAAAAATGGCTAAAAATAGAAAAGGGTCTACCTAGATATACAAATTGAAAGCAAATTGAAGCAGAAAATCATGCTAAAAATCAAACGAAAACCTACGGTGTGCTACTAAAAACAGGCTGTTGCGCCTTTTAGGTGCGCCAGACTGGTGCTCCAGTCTGCTGCGCCACATATGTGCTCCTATGTGAGCCAGAAAGATGTGCTGAGGGAAAACAAAAATCCAAGGAGGGGTTGGCTTTGTTGAGGGTTCTCTAGGCGGGTGAATCGCAGGACGATGTGGCTCCTGCACAGGGTGGCACGTCGTGGCAGTGCAGACACTGTGGTCGCTCCTTAGTGGACTACTTGTGGCCAGTGTTGTCTGCTTGGCGTCGGGCAGTTCGACACACTGTTTGTGCTTGTGTTTGTGCGGAGTCCTAGTTTAGAAAATTTGGCTCTAGGCCTAGAGGAGACTGTGGTTTTGGCTCCAATTGAGGCATAGTGCTTTGGGAGTGGTGGCTCCATTGTTTGGGAGCGGTGGCTCCGTTGTTGTGGGAGCTAAGGCTCCGTGGCTTGGTGTGTGCTTGGGTCTAGAGGGGACCATGTTGTGCAGAGTAGAGTCTCTGTAGTTGTGCTTTTGGTGTTGTTTTGGACTTGAGATGGCGAGAGTAGCTTTCACGGGCATGCATAAAAAGTTTTAAAAGTGCACGCATGTGGTTTTGAAAAGAAAAGAAATGGTATTAAAGGCATGGTTTTGTGATTTTGTGGCATGTTGGGCAGTGGTGGACTGCCTGGTTTGGTGTTGCGGTGTCCGAGAGGGATGCCAGTGCTTGTGTGCTGGGCGTCGGTGAATTGCCCTTTTGGTTTGTCAGCATCCAGGTGTGATGCCTATGCTTGGCTGCCCTCGGCATAGGTTGCCGAGTTGTAGGTGGGGTGCGTGTTGGGTGACCGTTGAGTGGTCACTCACGTGTGCTTTGTTTTGTGTGTTTTTGGCATGTGTAGGATAGTAGCTGTTGGTTGCTTGTGCATATAAGAGGAGTCACACTACCACACATCAGGGATCCAGGTGAGTGATAGTTTAGTTTATTTCTGTTGTTTATTGGTTTTATTTCCTGTTGAGAGTACTTAGCCTTAGTTACATCATTTGTGTAATTGTTGGTTAATAATAAAGATAAAACAAATAATAAAATAAAAATTTGTTGCTAGGTTTAGTGGTAGCGACTTGGGGGTCGTTACAAAAACAGACTGAAGTCATCTTGATATATCCAGGAGGACACCCAAAGAAAACCAAAGGCAAAGCAAACCGGGAAACATGCTAAATACCATGTGTAACCATGCCGACGAAAATGTTGAAATATGCAAAAGTCGGCAAAGTCACGGCAAAAATAAAATATATGCACATACAGGAGTCGCCACCTAGTCTATTCAAATGGAAGACGAGGAAAACCATATAAAACAAGAAAATCATGCAAAAACAATGGAAAAGGTCTTTGTAAACCAGAAATATGGGTAAAGATCCTTGTTACGTACGAGGAAGGTGTTAGGCACCCACGTACACCCGATAAATCGGTCTTCTATTGGTTTCTCATTTGCTTATGAAATGTCGGCTTTTCA
This sequence comes from Posidonia australis, assembly GCA_024699735.1. Taxonomy (NCBI): domain Eukaryota; kingdom Viridiplantae; phylum Streptophyta; class Magnoliopsida; order Alismatales; family Posidoniaceae; genus Posidonia; species Posidonia australis. Next base: position 20,666 of record JAMKQA010248461.1, read on the forward strand.
GCCTTTTATATACGCCCGAGGGCGATATGTCATGCCATGTGTGGTGCCTAAAATATGGGTGCATGATGTGTAGGGGTGTGCCCTAATGCTCAGAAGTATCACTCGTATCGCGGGACAAGTATTGATGCAAGGGTATTTACATAAAAGATCAAAGATCTAAAAACGAGTGATTTTTCATCCTTGCCTTGCTATATGCCAAATGCAATCTGTAGACACCCCAATTTTGAGGTAGCTCATTGATAAGACTCCAATTGTTGCTTTGGATGTGGCTGATCCTTGAATCAATCCCTAAACCTGTAGCAAGCCTGCAGCCCAATTTGAAAACCAGACCAGTAGGGGAGAGCACATAGCTAGCACACCAACCTAGCACACTTAGCTAGCACACCAACCTAGCACACTTCCCTAGCACACATAGGTGGTGCACCTAGCCAGCGCACATCCCTGGCGCACAACACTTTGCAGGCTACGACTGCTGGCTTTCCACCTTCCTTGGCTGTTACCTCCAGCAGTGAATATGCCATGGAATCTTCCAGGCTTTTCGTCTGCGAGGCTCTCCCCATTCTCATGAGTTACCCTTGAGAGTTTCCTATATAAGGACCCCCATAGGTAACCATGAAAAGAGATGAAAAATCCTGAGAGGTTAGAAATCCTGAGCTGAAATCAGAAACACAGAATTCTGCTCTAAACCAACTCCCTACACGAGTTTCTCCTTCAGTCCAACAAGCTATACTCATTCTCTGGAGCACTCCCTTGCGTTCTAAAGCCTCCTTGGTCCTTCCAAAGCAACAAGGATATTCTTATTTCTGATATTACAAGAAGAAACATCTCGAGAGGTAGGCTTTCTACCTCCTCTTTATCTTTTAAATATCATTTCAGAAACTTGATAAAACATGCTTAAAACCTTATATGTGATCTGTTTTATTCCATGTTTGTGAAGTTTTTCATGATAACATGCTTGCACTCTATGCAAATAATCTCCATGCTAACCTATGTTTATATTTCTAGCATGAAATATGCATGAGCTGTTGTTTTACTGTTTCCTTGCACATAGTATTTTGCCATGCACCATATATGTCCTTGCACGTAGAAGCATGCTTATGATCATCATTTACATATGTTTTGATTCGCATTATCCAGATCATGTTTGCTCTTAGGTACTTCACATGTTTTCATGCATGAACCCATCAACTTCCTCTGGTTCCAGATGCTTTATTTACATGATGATTCTTGATCCTATGCATTCACATCATGTTTCCAGTTCATAATCATGGCATGAACCCATTTGCATTAGCATGAATCCTCCTTGCATCTCTACTAGAGTGGGTTCTGGATCAGATTACAGTCTGATCCAGACTCCCCGGGGCGCACATCCCTGTCGCACCTAACCCGCGCACCAGTCTGGCGCACTCAGCAGGCGCGCCAGACTGGCCAGAGATCAGAGCACTTGCATTACACTTTTTCTTGCATGACTTTATCACAGAGTTTTGAGTTTATTTCTTTATGGTTGACTCCCTGGTATGCCAAGATATCACCTGCATGTTTTTCAGCTTTTGATCAGATTGTTTTCCATTTGTTTTCCTCGTTTTATTATTCAGTTCCAGGCTGAATCTGGTAGGCCGATTGCACCTTACTCCCTTGTGAGAACCATGTGCATCGCCCCAGGTGTAACCATGCCGGCGAGGAGATTCCGCAAATGAATGCGAAATCGGTCGGCAAAATCACGTCGAAAAAGCAAAATAAAACGGAGTCGCCACCTAATCTATTGTGAAAGACAAGGAAAACCATACACATGAAAAATCATGCGAAAAATAACAAAGACAAAGGACAAGTCTACGAAATAAAACCAGAATGTGGGTAAGGATCCCTGTTACGCACGAGGAAGGTGTTAGGCACCCTCGCACGCCCGATAAA
>JAMKQA010248469.1:0-53427 GCA_024699735.1 Posidonia australis
TAGCAAGAAATCAAATTATATATGAAGTCTAAGGCATGCTTTATCCAATGCAAGAACTAAGATTTGAAAATGACAACATGAAGAGTGGAACCTACCTTATCCAAGGTGTTTCTTCTTAGAGATCCCAAGATAATATGATCCTTGTTGCTTTGGAAGGACTGAAGATGCTTTGGAATGCAAGGAAATACTCCAGAAAACGAGAATAGGCTGCTGGAAAGAGTATATGGCTTGCTCAAGATGCTCTCTTAGATCAGGATTGCTGAATTGGTTGCCTATAGGGATCCTTATATAGGATTTCTCAAAGGTAACTCCTAGAAAATACAAGGAGCCTCGTAAACGAAGAGCTTGGGAAGATTCCATGGCATATTCGTTGGTGGAGGTAACAGCCATGGAAGGTGGAAAGCCAGCAGCCAACAGTCTGAGAAGTGGCTGCTTGCCAGCTTGGTGCACCAGGTAGGTGCGCTAGGTAAGTGTACCAGCATGGTGCTCCAGCTAAGTGTGCCACTGTAGTGCTCGTGCTCGATGCTCCAAACAGGTGCTCCACATTGGTGCTCTAACTTGGTGCTCTCTCCAGCCCGTCTGGATTTCTAATTAGGCTGCGGGCCTGCTATAGGTTTGTGGTCGGTTTAGCTAATGGGATTAGGTTTGCCACATCCAAAGCAACATCTGGAAAGCTTATCTATGAGTCACTTCAAAATCAGGGTGTCTACACAAAGTATACACTATACAAGATTTTTTGTTCAAGGATTCTACATTTTTGCTAACAAATATGTTTTACAATGCCGCATCTTAGATTGGATTTTAAAGTATGAGTGTTTGATTATTTACCAAACAGGTTATCTTTTTGGAGAGAAAACACTAGTCTTTTAGTAGTAGAGGTGAGAGGACCAACTGACTAAGAGATGTTGAGAAGGTGAGGGACTGTGGGCCACATAGTCACTACTTGTTGGTCGGTGGAGTTGTGGAGGTGGTTGCCTAGTTGGACGGAGGATGAAGGTGTCAATGGACTGTGTAAGGCATGCGACAGTTTATGCCGTCGAATGGAGGTGGGAAAGGAGGGATAAGGAAGAAGTCTATGTGGTGTGCCTTAAGGTAGCGTTTGGTACATTGGAATGGAGACTGGAATGGAATGAGAGAATTCCATTCCAATGTTTGGTACAAAAAAAATCTTTGGAATAGGTATGGGAATGAAATTCCCTTGGGAATCAAATTCCCGTTGAACATAGGAATTTCATTCCTTCCCGAGAGGTAAGGAATTTGATTCCCATTCCATTGGGAATCATCCTAAAAACGTCGTGTACCCTCCTCTACGGTCGTTTCTCTTTCTCCGCAGCTATCCCTCCTCCTCCGTGGCGTGTTTCCGACGTCTGTCACCCTTAGTTATGGAATGTGGACTGAGCTGGGCCAACTCGGCCCAAAAAAGTAAGGGCCCACCTAAGCCTGGACCATGCCGGGCCAACTCACAGGCTGGACCAGGTCGAGCTAGGTCGAGCCTCTTTTAACAGTCCATGGGCCCGACATGGCCCACGGCCTATCGATGGGCCAAGTTGAGCCGGCCCGGTCCATGGGACCAAAATTTAAAATTAAAATTTGTTATTAATAAAAAAAATATTTTTAATACATTGAAAAAAATAAAAGAAAAACAAAAGATGTTTTACATCATTGCACAGTAACATTCTTGAGGAACTTTACAAATACTTTTTTTTATTTTGGACCCACGGCCCAGCCCTTCTTTTTTTTCTAATTTCTAGGTCGACTCGGTCCAGTTCGGCCCGACCTAATCCTCATTTGCGGGCCAAAATGGACCTATTCTACGGGCCTACGGGAGCCTAGCACGTGGCTTGGCACGGCCCACTGTGGGCCTGGCCTGGCCCGACCCGGTGCTGAACTAGACGGGCCGAGGCCGTGGTGGGCCTGGGCTGTATTAGACGGCCCAGGGCCAGCCCTACCCGATTTCCAAGTCTAATTACCCTCCTCCTCCTTCGAGACCCTCTCTCTTCCTCTATGACCTTCTTTCTTCTACAACATCTCTTTTCTGTATTTTTTTGCTTTTTCGTCTTTTTTTCCTTTTTGAATATTGATATTTTTTATTGTCTTATTTTCCTACAATTTTTTTTTATTCGACCAAGAATATTTTGTTAATACTGATTTAGAAAGGATTATCTATGTTAATGCTATTTTAGAAAAGATTATCTATGTTAAAACTTTTATGTGTATGTGTATATTGTAGTGTGTATGAAAAAAAATTATTTTAATTTTTTTTCCAAATTGATAGGATATTTTTGTTAATATGTAGTTGTTAATCTTCTAAATTTTATATTCCTATTTCGATTCTGTTCTTATATATCAAATATTAGAAAGAAATTGTTTGTTAATTCCATTCTGTAATTCCATTACATACCAAACACAGGAATGGAATAGACTATTCCATTCCATTCCAGAGTTCATTTCATTCCTATCTATTTTCATTCCAGTATACCGAACGCAACATAAGGATTTGCATGGCATTGAGTAAATTATGATTTTCTATAGGAGCATTTTACTAAAAAAAACATAGTATAGTGTATTCTTGCCAAGTCCAAAGATTAGACCCCATCTAGATCCTTGTTGAACACCACATGTTTGGACAATACATAACTTTATACAAACATATATGGATCCCAATATACATGAAAGCGACCTAAAATTTTCAATCTTAACGTGAACTGTCTTTTCACGGCAACAATCCAAATTCATATGACACACAACTTTAATTTAAATAGTTTCGGCCTAGTTGCTGTATTTGTGATTGTTATGATTTGATTAGATCTAAATCATTATACATGATATTAAAGTTTAGATTAATTGGAAATGTAAGAATTAACTACTACGCTTAAAGGAGTTGGAGTTACCTGTAGAATCTTATATCGCCTAGTTATGATTATTAACTTTAATAAGGACATTAGATGTTTAAATGAAGATATTGTAATACTTCAAGATTTAGTCTTATATTACTTAAAAAAAGAAGTGAATAAGGTTAAATAAAAACTAGGATCAACTATTAAATTAATTTCAACTTAAGTATTTTAGATCTGATTGCTGCTTTTAAGGTTGTTATGAATCAGTTAGGCCTAAGTTATTACAATAACAGTTAATAATAGGTCATTGGTAGAATTTTTGAAGTTATTTTCATCCCACTTGAGCGTGAATTTCTTTCTCCACCTACTAGTATGAGCTTCTCATTTTGCCTTCAAGTGGATGTATATCTTAACGATGCTTTGAACTAAAAAAAATTCACCTTATGGGATTTTGATAAAATTATTCTTTTATGAGTAAATAATCTCATATTAGGCTATATGAAGAAGGAACTGACTTACTTTTGTTACCATATGAGCTTAAGAGTATGTTTGGATGAGTTTTCTTTGCTTAAGAATCTCCAAAATCAATATTTTGGATACGGAATTTTAGTGAGTTGACCATTTTGAGCTTCCTTGTATTTTAGATCAACTAACAAAATCTTATTTAGTTAGTTAATGTAAATTTTAGATTTTGGATTCTTTTATTTTGATATAAGGCTTTTAATGATAAGTCTGTATTAAATTACTTTATTTTTATGTGAATGACGAAGAAATTATTAAGGTTAAAAATAATTTCGTCTTGGAATCTTTTGATTATTTTTAGAATTCAACTCATGTTGGATCATGAGATTCTTCCAAAATACACGTGAATATGCACATGCCACAATTTAGATTATAGACATAATTAATCATGTCAAACATATTTGGTTCAGACTACAAATCACATCGTATTATGTAAAAAATTGAGTATTTATAATTTAAACCAAACAAAGCCTAAGCCCACGTAGCCTAAATAGTTACATAGTCCACTAACTACGTTAAAGCACATAAGTCATAAGTTACGTTAGTTTCTTACGTAACCATCTCCAAAACTTTTATTGTCAAGTATGTGCTTTGAAGAATACTTTGTTGTCTTAGGGTTCCTTTTTTTTTGATTGTTTTGGTTATTTGATCTTTTGAATAATCCAAGTTGTAAGTCGCAAGCGAGTTTTTTTAATAGAAAAATCATATTTAGTAAATTTGTTTGTTTGTTTTTTTTTTAAATGGTCCGTTTGTTTATGATTTCTTTGTTTGATTTTGTTCATGTTGAATCATCGTAGGAAAAAGCATTTGTTTAATGTTTGAGAGCAAATACCACAAAAACTCATCTACGTGAGTCTTTTCCATTTTTTTTTGGGCAAGTAGGGTCTACTAATAGTACTATCTTTCGTTTTTTCACAAAAACAAAGCTTATGTTTCATTAATCTATTTGTTAACTTTTGTTCTTATATTGTAAAAAAAAAAATCATTTCATTGACTCTTTTTTTGTCAAATTCAAAAACAAGACTTGGCTTACGTACCCAAAAAAATAAATCTATTTGACTTATAAACAAAAGCACCCTCTGTTTTTTATTATTATGATGAATTAAATATCATTATACACATCTGAATGTAGAAATCATAACAGATGCCGTGAAGAACAATGACCTTTGGACACGTAACGGGTTTTGAAACATCGTTTCAGCAATCCTGCACATAAATATATTGGTGCATTACACACATAGGATGTTTTTTTTTTCTGTAAACAGTGATTGATATATATTATACTCAAACATTTGATTATGATAAATCATCATTAAATGATGTGATATATATGATGTCCGTGGAAGTCAACCTCTCGTACAACTACAAAGAGACTTCACCACTAGACCATGTGACTACAGATACACCTATAAGATGTTTTTTTTTTGATAATGGTAAAATTTTATAATTATAAGAAAAAGAGCTAGACAGAAGTCCATATTACAATACCAAGGAAACCAAAATCAAAAGATAATGTCAGAAGTATTTTAAAATACAATCCAGAACTCAAAATCATAAAAATAGTTAATCAGCTCGTGGATACACTGTTGTCCCTGTCTTACTAGGATGTTGATGGTGCAAGTTCTCATTTTTTTTTTGATTGAGTGTAGACAGTGATTGTAGGAAGTACATTTTTTCAGATGTTGCCATGTCCTTTTTTATTTTTTTATTTTTCAGGTGTGGGTTGGGTCATGTCATCTAATCATTTCGTTTCTCTAATGGGTACGTCCAACAAAACTCCTTTGTTTTAATTCAAAGATGTGACATTTGCTATATGATCATACGAGACTTGTTGTCACAATCCTCATGATCACATGTACGCCACTGGTTACTACATTGTTGTTAAAGAACTTTTTGCACTAATACACCCTCAAAGAACTTTAGACACATTATGGTAATCCTACATATGTTGGTTCGTGTGGTTCTGTCCAATATGGGCTGATTGTTTGCATCTATTTGTTCATTGCCTCGTGCTTGCCCCCAATCACATCTCTCATTAACCTTTCTTGAATTGATCGACTGTTTTCCTTAATTAATTTTGATTGTTTAAATCTTGATAAAGTTGCTTGGTCAATGATCTTAGTTGCTATGCTTTAGTTTGTTTTGAAGATGTGGAAATTTTTTATCTTGGGGTTAATCTGAACTTTATCTCTCTTATTGATAACATTTTATCTTTATCGTTATGGTGGACAGATTTTTTTTTCCAATGTGGATGATGGATGTAATGCCCAGGGAAGCGACTCAGTCGTTAATCTCAAGAAGATGAAACACATTGCAGAGCTCACTGCCCACAATACTGCCATGCAAATTTTGAATGCCTCCTCCACTGATCCAATAAACATTGATCAGACCATCACTTTGTCTGTCATTACTAAGGATGTAAATGAGTCTGAGTTAAGACGAGTCAAAGGTTTATATTTATCCTTACATATAAAGTATAAAGTAATAGATAGGATAAATAATTATCACCATTCACATATTAATGGATCATGAATAGAAAATATTTCTACTTTTATCCGTTTCAAACGGACTAGGTTAAAGTTGATTAACAGATCACATGCAGTATATGTATCTACAACCCTAACCATTACTGCTGATAATGATGATAAGTATGCTAAAACTTCAGCATCAAAGAAATTTATTTCAATAGGCCCCTTTACACCATTTCATTGTTGTGAATACTCTTGTTTGTACCTGTATACTTTTGTTACATTTCCTTAACTTAACTCATGTTAAATCTAACTATGACCTATTCAAATCACTAACGTAGTCTCTGCTTCTCTCTCTCTTGCATTCTCATGGAACATCTGGCCTTCACTCAAAATCGTACCTCCTTCCACAGTGAAACACGTACGTTGAAGGATAAACATGTCATTCCATAGCAAACAACTAATATATTTCACAATATCGAGGGCAAGTGTAATCGAAGAGTATTTACAGCATCAACTGGACTGCGGAAGGTATTGAAATAAAAATTCCATTGCAAGGAAGATGCTGTCCGTAACAGTGATTTTAAGGAAGTTATCGACGTGAAGAAAAAAACGCGCAAACGATCACGAGGGAGGTCGGGCAGTGTGGTTGCTTGGACGTGGCGCGCTGCAGTTGTTGGAACATGGTGACAAACGATAAAATGTAAAAAAAAACGAAGTTATTTAAAGCATTAGGATGGGCTAGTTGAAACAACCAAACAAGCGAGGCTGAATCATCTACAGAGTTTACGCAGTATATTCCGACAAAAAGGGCTGGCCATCAGAGGCACAGGCCCATGGTTACATGGGGTGAGTTTGGAGGCAAGCGGCGGAGGTCACCCAGACGGGCATCCTACACCAGTAAGGTACCAATAAAAGCACTGCTTGGCCAATTGCTGGCCTCAGCGTTAGACAGGGGGACGTAGGGGGATGATAGATAACAGCAAATGGACAAGCAAACGCTGCACGTTTTCCTGCATAAATAGAGCAAGAGAGGGAGTGCTCTTCTCCACCCGTGAACGAGCTCACTCACCCATCCACTCGCTCACTCCCTTTCCCTCTTCATCGGCTGCTGGGAAAGAGAGGAACAGTTGGCGAAGGGGCCGGGAGTGCTGCGACCTGGAGGACCGCCGCGATGGAAGCCATGGATCCGACCAGAGAATTCGTCAAGGATGTCAAGCGCATCGTCATCAAGGTCTCTCTCTCTCTCTCTCTCTCTCTCTCTCTCTCTCTCTCTCTCTCTCTCTCTCTTCCTAAGCGTGGTTTTTTTCCTTCTTTTATTTTCATGATGTTCGTTTGTTGCTGGATTTCTTGCTGATGTTCTGTTCTGTTCTGTTCTTTTTTACGTTGAACTTGAATTTGTGCAGGTGGGGACTGCCGTCGTCGCCAGGTCTGATGGGAGATTGGCGCTGGGAAGATTGGGGTCACTTTGCGAACAGGTATCTCCGGTTCAAAATGGGATTGTTGTTGTCAAGTTTAACTTCGGAATCAGTTAACTTGCAAAATGCTGCAGGTCAAAGAGTTGAACAGCCGTGGCTTCGAGGTCATACTGGTTACCTCAGGTGCAGTTGGTGTCGGCCGCCAAAGACTGAGATACAGAAAATTAGTGCACAGCAGGTTCTGCCCAACTTCTGTGTGCAAACTACTACCAAAATGTAGCGTTAAAAGATCAATCTAATCTAACATTAATTTGGTGTCCAAGATCAAATAAACAAAATATAGCGTGATATATCTGTTTTATCACGTGGGGACCTGATTCGAACTGCTCCCAAGACAAGGTTCCGTAAATCTTTTGGAATAAGAAGATCCAATTTAGTTGTGGGCCTAATTTGAAAAATAGCAAATGATCAGTCACCTTGCATGAAACTGATGTGATTGGGCAAGTAACTGATAGTTTTCCACTGAACTGTGATACGCAAATGTGAAGAATCAGTGCATGCAGTCAAAGAATGAATTATTAATGAATGTTATTAACAAGAGAATTTCCTTCTATTAACCTTGACGACCCAACAAGAAAAGAAACTGAAATTGAAAAAAGACATGAACAAGAGTTGCATAAATTCAGTCGATGCAAATCATCATGTGCTTTGGAAATTAGACAGCAAAAACAATTTCTTTTCAACTACTAAGCTTTTATGTTTTGTAGTTTGGCGGACCTGCAAAAACCACAGCCAGAACTTGATGGAAAGGCTTGTGCTGCCGTTGGACAAAGTGGTCTCATGGCCCTTTATGATGCCTTGTTTACTCAGGTAAAACCAACTTGATTGTTCATCTCATTCTATGTTTTTTCTCGACTATTTGCTGTTTTAGATATATCACATTTTTACGTCCAAGACAATTATTTGCTCTTGAAAATTTTTCATAGAAACTATGACAGAAGTACCATTTACTTGCAGTTGGATGTCTCATCATCTCAACTTCTAGTGACAGATGCCGATTTCAAAAGTCAAGATTTCAGGAGCCAGCTTTGCGAAACAGTCGATTCGCTGTTGGCTACTAGGGTTATTCCCATTCTTAATGAAAATGATGCAATAAGTACCAGACGAGCTCCATATGAGGTATACTTGATCCACCATGATTTTATTTTTGCAGAAAGGGTAGGATGATTACCCAAAATTTGTTAAGAAATCATCCAGAAATTAGTCGAGTCTAATCGAAAGAGTACAAAATGGATACAGAAACACTTCAAGGAGTGTTAGAATATATAGTTGTTTTATTAGAATAAATTTAGGATAATTTACTTCCTAGTATATCTCTAATCTCTTCCAGATTGGTTTAGATTATGATCCAACCATCATGTACCTTTTTCTTTTCACTCCTATATATGTTTAGGAGAGGCATTACGTTAATCTAATCTGTTCTCTTTTCTTAGTTTCAACACATAGCATTAGAAAGTCAGATTTCCAACAAGTCCCTTGGTTGAATAAATAACCTTCAGCCACCCAGCGGACTGCATAAAAAATCCCAAACATTTCATGGCATGGTGAACATGCAAGCTGATTTGAAGCTTGCTGTTGATCTGTTCCCATACTGCAACAACAAGTGAACATCTTCTTGTGATATTCTCGGCATTTTCATCTCGTTTATGTGCTGTAAACACTGATCTGATTTGCAGGACTCTTCGGGCATTTTTTGGGATAATGATAGCTTGGCAGCTCTATTGGCTTTGGAGTTGAAAGCAGATCTTCTTGTACTCCTAAGTGATGTGGACGGTCTATACAGTGGTCCTCCTGGAGAACCCCATTCACAGTTGTTAGACACATACATTAAGGAAATTCATCAAGCAGAGATCACTTTTGGAGATAAGTCTAAGGTAGGCAGAGGGGGGATGACTGCTAAAGTGAAATCCGCTATCCATGCTGCTTGTGCCGGCACTCCAGTTATCATCACAAGGTAAGATGTCTCCATGTTTCAAATCATTTTCTAAGTATTCATAAAAGGCAAAATGAACATTGTAGCAAAGTCAGATTTACGTGCACTCACAAAATATCCCAGAGACATTCACTAACTTAAATAAAAATTATCTAGATATATTTATTCTGTCAGTGTTCCCTTTCAATGATATAAGCTAAAAACAGTATTTTCACATTTCGTAGGTGACTCTGATAGATATTCACTAAATTTCATAGATATATGATATTGTTGCAGCGGTTTTACTACCAATAACATTTTAAAAGTACTTAAAGGAGAGAGGGTTGGTACACTATTTCATCAAGATGCACATTTATGGGCTCAATCAAATGAAGTTGGTGCTCGAGAAATGGCAGATGCTGCAAGAGAATGTTCTAGACGACTTCAGGTATTGAAATGGGATGCTGATGTTTGAAGAAAAATGTTTTGGTATGTTGTTCTAGAAGACTTTCTTTGTTTCTTTTTTCCTTAAGTATATTTTCTTGTTACAGAGACTTGCTTCAGAAGATCGAAGGAAAACCTTACTAGATATTGCTGATGCTTTGGAGGCCAACGAGGAAAATATCAAAATCGAGAATGATGCGGATATATCTGCTGCTATTCAGGCAGGGACAGAAAAACCATTGGTATCTCAACTAACCTTGAAGCCTGGGAAGGTCAGACATCATGAATCCTCTAAAGTTTGCTTTTTTGGGCTTTATCAATTTGTTTCTTCATTTAGTTTTGTTTTTGAGTCCCATGTGCTTTCCATTTGCAGATATCAAGCCTAGCAAACTCCATTCGCAAAATTGCAGATATGGATGAGCCAATTGGCCATGTTTTGGAAAGAAAAGAAGTAAGTCTGCTTATATTATGTAGCTCTTTTGTTTGTTTGAAACCACCAGCAATGCGTAAGGGTTAGAGATTGTCCTAGTTGAGACAAGTTTGTGGACCAAGTTAATGATATTTTCTATTATGGCTTATTACTTTTATCCTGAAAATAAGACCTGATCCAGCTTGCAGAGGGCCTAATCTTGGAGAAGACATCATGTCCCCTTGGAGTTCTGCTGATTATTTTTGAGTCTCGTCCTGATGCCCTTGTTCAGGTAAAGGAAGCATTTAATAAAGTTTATTTGGTTAGCTGAAAAATTGTTTGCTTAAGGTCATCATTATGCTCTGCACAAGTCCTCGTATGCTTTAAGGTTTTGCTCGAGTGCTGCTCTCGTGTTATTTCTTTTAATAGTCAATTATTTTAATGACACTGCCAACTTGGCTTGCTTGCCAGGTGAACTTGAGATGCATATGATATATACTGTATGCTTTTCTAAGGAATGGATGAATCAATCCAGTACAAATCTTCTATTCTTATAAACTCCGTGTCCACTACCCCCTCCCAGAAATGACAAGCCTTTCCTTCTATTCCATTTCTTGGTGGAGAAAGCAGTCTTGCAAAGTTGACCTTTTCCCTGTACAGACTGTGAGAAGATTTTGGTGATCTAATATGTTTCACAATATAAAATTATCAAGCCTCTATTCTTAAAAAAGCAGTAGACAAGACAACTTGTTTCATAAAGATCTTACATTGGTCAAAGCCTTTCCTCAGTTGCAATCTAGGTGACCTTGATCTTTGTTTTTAACTATGTCTTAAACGTTCACTTGCGTAGTTTTGGTGTTAGTTTTTGTGATTGCTAATTTTCAATGATCTAACATTTAAGAGTTCACTTCATTTTTTTGGGCTTCATATTTTCACCATTTCCCATATTCTTACTCTCTCAATGCTTGCTAGTCAGATCATAGATGTGAAAAGAATAATTTTAGTTGTAAAAAGGGAATTTATAATGGAATAAGCTTACTAAATAAACAAATATACCATTTATCATTTATGGCAGTTTCTCTCTGAATAATGCAATACTTATATTGCCTCCATGACTTCATGTTGCATCCTCTACCTAATGGCAGATAGCTTCCCTGGCAATTCGGAGCGGGAATGGCCTTCTACTGAAAGGTGGGAAAGAAGCCATGAGATCTAATGCAATATTGCACAAGGTTCGTCTTTTCATCCAATCATTCTTGAATTAAAAAAGTGTCTTTATGTTTATATGCTCATCCTTCTAACTGAAACACCTTCTCAGGTTATAACAGGAGCCATACCAGCTGCAGTTGGTGAAAAACTTATTGGACTTGTGACTTCTAGAGACGAAATTCCTGATTTGCTCAGGGTGAGTTACGGAAGTAATCATGCGGCAGCTCACACTGATTAGTCTAGTAAAGGTATCCACTGCTTGTTATTATAGTCACGGTTTTCCATTACCTTCTTCAGCTTGATGATGTGATAGACCTTGTAATCCCAAGAGGTAGCAATAAGCTAGTTTCTGAAGTCAAGCGGTCAACAAAAATTCCTGTTCTTGGCCATGCTGGTGAGTTAAGTTCTTGGCTACTTGTTTTTTCATGGTTATGTACGGCATCTTTTATGCCAACCTTTAGTTTCTTTGCATGGAATTTTATCGCTATGTGGGAATTTGCTGATTTTCCAATGATATGCAGATGGAATTTGTCATGTTTATGTGGATAAATCAGCTAACTTGGTCATGGCCAAGCACATTGTATTGGATGCAAAGACAGATTACCCTGCAGCCTGTAATGCTATGGTACTTCGTGATTCAACTTCAAACTAGATGGTTTAATGACATAGCTTTAACTTTATTTATGCTAAGCAGTGCTAGATTATGAGTAAGAAGGAAATTCCTGGTAGAGAGCTACATGTCATCATGTCCTTGCCTCTCATATTACTTGTTAAGCTTATGTCTAATTCATTTAAAAAAACATTTACCTCTAATTCAGTAAGATATTTAAGTCAAGGACTTTTAGCTTGTTCTTCTTTTTTTTAGAGATATTTTTTTCCTCATAATCTCATTTTTTTTTTGGATGTGGCTGAGAATCTGCCACATGATCCAGCTAATTAGGGGCTGATAAATTATCTGGGTCCTGCATGAAAAATTAAGTTAGATGATGTAGGACTTTCGTATTTCCCACAGGCTTGCCACGCATGGGTTCCTCCTTGGATTCAATGCTTGGTATTCACCTTTAAAAAAAAAGTGAAGAATGCCTAGTAGAATAAAGATAATCTCATGCATATTTGCTTAGTCATCTCATGCACAGATTGAATGCACTATGCTTTCGTTTGTTTTCTTCCTATGCTCACTTCTTGTCTTTTTTTTTGTAGTCTATGCAATGGTACTGTTATTGTGTCTATCTATCTTCTAATATTGTTTTCAGAATTTATATGTTCATCCATTAAATTTGTGGTCAATTAATTTTTTCAAAATATCTCAGAGTCCTGAACCAATTATATATATGAAATTTTCTCTGTACTTTTAGGAAACTCTCTTGGTACACGAGCACCTCTTAAAGGCCGGCAAGCTTCTTGATCTTGTTTTGGAATTAAAAAACCAAGGTACAGTTATTTCCTTCAAGCTTGTATTGTGTTTGAATGAGTAAAGCATGTTTACATGATGACTGTGGTCTAATGTGTAGAAGCTCTTTCTTCAATTGTCTTACCGTGGGGTTTTTACTTGGCTTGTTTTGTAAATGCCAGGCACCCACTGTTTCATGGTCACACATTGTCACAGTTTATATTTCTTAGCGAAAGAGCATCAGTTTGCAAAACAGATTTGATTTGAATCACTTGCAAGTATGATAAAGCATCTATGTAGTGGATAACTTAACTAGCAAAAACTTTGTAGCATGAACAATACTTTCAAATTTGTAATAACTAACAGCAATAAAAGTTGAATGATGTTTGTTATTTCTCTCTTAGGCATTTGACTGGCAAAACAAGAGTAGAATTTAAATTATTAATGTCATATGTTGCAGGTGTTGTTCTGTATGGTGGACCCAGAGCTAGTGCTGAATTAAATATTCCAGAAGCTAAATCTTTCCATCATGAGTACAACTCCATGGCCTGTACAATTGAAATAGTGAATGACGTACATGCTGCAATTGACCATAGACATCGCCATGGAAGGTATGGATATCCCTGTTCCATTTCTTTGGCTTGATGGTGAAATGATCCCATATGTTTTGTACTGCTTGTCCAAAAGCCATCAAGTGGTTTGTAACTCTGAAGTAGAACTTAACTATTCTGCTGTTATTTTTTTCAGTTCTCACACAGATTGCATAGTTACAGACGATTATGAAGTTGCAGAAATTTTCCTTCTCCAAGTTGACAGGTATGCAATTTCTCTATATTCTTTTTGTATGATATACTATAACAAGAATTTTTTGTCTTTATACATTGATCCTGACAATTTCCTTTTGCTTTCCTACTATGGTTTCCTGATATCTGTCAACACTATTTGTGCCTAGTAATTGGATATGTATCATATCTGTGTCTTCATTGTCTTTAGCATTATTGTCCCTTGCTGCCCGGAACATAGTTGTAGAAAGGAGGGGTATATGTTGCATCTTTGCTCTTTCCTTCCCCTGGCCACCGCTGCCATTGCCACAAGGTTGAAGAAAAAGGAAAAGAAGAAGAAACAATACTGTGCCCAAGCCGTACTCAGCATTTGCTTCTTTGGTGAAAACATGTGCCAATGGAAACCCCTCTCACATGAGAACCCCACACCAAACCCAAGAAACCCTTCTCACATGAGAACCCACCACCCAACGGAAACAACCTCTATACACTTGCCCAGAACAATATGTTGCCATAGACTGCAGCCAAATTCGCCACTTCTTCAAGCATCCAAATCCGTGTCCCAAGCAGAGCATGGTTGAAGTTGTGCAAAGATCTCTTAGTCCCACCCCACGTTCTTTCTTGGAATGACAAACCTTGTTCCATATAATCAAGTGGAAACTGGGATACGTTGCCATTTTGCCACAGACACTGGGATTCTAGAGATAGACAAGTAGTAATTTGGGAGAATGGAGGGTACCAACGAAATCATTGGCATAATGCAAATATGGCACACTTCTTAATCCTCTTCCTGGGTAAAAATCATGCATGAGTCCCTTTTCTTCAGCTCTAATGCATAATCTGCCAAAAACTTTAGCCACGAAGGAGAAGCAGTGTAATTAGGTAATAATAAAATAGTTATTTGTTTCCTTGATAGCTGAAAGTTCTCCAAAAGTATGAAAGGCTACAATTAAAGTAGCCTTTGCAGCAGCCATTAATGAGTACCAAAAATCTGCTGAGTTGACACAATAACCAATCCAGTCCCTGCAGTTCCTTCCAAAACCCATGCACACATGATGGCTTCTAGACAAAACCATTTAAAAACACTAAAGATTGTGGAACTCGATGCCAAGGAAGAGAATTCTGCATTATGGACTGAAACAAATTGTCTTGCTAGAGAGAGTCTCAATATAGAATAGAGGTTTTGTCTTGGAGGCAACACTTGAGAGCACTATGCCTCAAAATTCTTCCATAAACTCGCTAATGGCAGAAAACATGTCATTTCATTGGGCCCAATCATTACTCACGGAATGATCAAAACTGAAAACGAGGAAATTATAAGTGGGACTGAATGTTTCTTCTAGGAATATCTTAAGGAAATTCACAGTTAAACATTGATTTTGATGTATTAGGGTAAACAATTTTACACGGTGATGTTATGGAGCTAGAAAAAGAACTTCGTGAGTTGGTTAAAAAAGGCCATTGTCATGGTGTTTGGAGGCAAAATGCAGAAATTTTGAGAGATTTTTTGGGCTGATGTGATGAACATAATGAAGGTTTTCCACAAAAGATGGCAGGGACATTGTACTGTCAAACTCCACATTTATTACATTAATTGCTAAGAAGGCAATAACAATTGAGATTGGTGATTTCGCCTCAGCAGTTTGGTCTCGGGGTGTAGAAAATAATCAGAAAGTGCTTTTGATTGAGGCATTAAAACCTCTTATGGACCAACTCATTGATGATTTTAAATGAGCTTTTGCATCAAGTCTTAGATGCCTTAATGGTATTCTAGTTGTCCATGAGTGCATTGAGCTAGAATGAAACAAGGCACTTTTGGACTTGTTTGCCAGTTTCAAAGTTGTTCTTTCCTTACCAGTGTATTTTCCAGTTTTTGGAATTAAAATAATTTTAAGAACAAAACAGAATTCATGAGATCTGTTTTACCATGCAGTGCAGCAGTTTTTCACAATGCGAGCACACGGTTTTGTGATGGAGCTCGTTTTGGGCTTGGTGCGGAGGTATCCTTGTTGCTTATGTGCTGAACATGTTAGGAATCTTGTTTAATTTTCTTCTAAAATAATCTATTTTGAGAAGGTTGGAATAAGTACAAGTAGGATTCATGCTCGTGGTCCTGTTGGTGTGGAAGGACTGCTAACGTCGCGGTGGTATGTTTTCTTTGAATGCACGAGAAAACCATCAAAACACTAGCAATCTCCTTGTTCTTTTAAATTTTTACTTATTGATTTTTTTTATTTATTGATAAATTCTCTAGTTATCTAACAATGTTTTGAAACTTTTTTTTGTTTAAATTGTAAATTTTGCTATCTACAATATTAATATGATAACATATGCTCCATGTTTTCAATACATATCTTTTGCTCTCCATGAACCAATTGCACATACAAAATCCCCAACCAACAAGTAGTATGTATTTACATTCCTTGCTCCTCCACATGTGATCTTTGTTGACTTAATTGTATTGACTTGGTTTGCCCACCAACTCTCTCTTTTTCCTATTTGACACAAGTTTCTTTGGAAGACACAGATATTTAAACATGCTTGTGGTCGCAATTGACACTATTGCTTTCATCTCAGGGTTCTTAGAGGAAGTGGCCATGTGGTAAATGGTGATAAAGGGGTGGTTTATACCCACAAAAACCTCATGTAGTAAGCTACCATCCCTTTTATAAACGTTCAAAGTTTTACCTCCATTGTTATTTTTTTATATTTCTTTCTATGGTTAAATCTTTTGTTGTCAGCAGGATATTTCTTTTGTATGCTTATTGTTATAATTTGTGAGGATTTCCCATGCAAAATTGTAGACATTCCACTCTTTCATTGAAAGTTTATTAATTTTATGGCCGTAAGCCAAAATGGTTGTGTTTCAGAGGAAAGAGACTTTTTTTTTAGAGCAATAGCTTCCTGTCTAGGACTACATAATGTGAACAAGGCTTACAAACTCGCTTTGGTTCAGCTTTTAAAGGATTTTCGAGTTTGATTTGAATCTTAACAAGCCAAATATGAGATGGCTAGCTCGACACATCCTGGCATAAAACAGCAAAAGAATGCGTAACCTTGACGTGGCTTTTTTTATTTTATTTTCTTGTCAATTAGTCTTCTTGTTTAATATTGTGGATGGTTCATAAGAAAATGCATAACATCCCAAAATTTTTTCAAAATAAAAAAAAAATCAACATGCAAATGTATAGTATGTGATGTGTGTGCTTGTTTAGTAACACAAAGGATCTCTCGCAGCCTAAAGATTGTTTGGTCACAACCTGATCATTACTTGTAGGATTATTAAATGGAAATTATTTTTAATTCTTATTTAATTATTTTTGAAGGAGGACAATATTTTCATTACGATTTAGTACCCGTAGTTGAAATAAAAAAGCTTGAAGAACACTCACGAGCTTTTGAAGAAATCAAGGTATGATTTGTGAAGTGTGAAATCTGAAATTGTATTTCGTTTGTGTACTTTGATACATTTGTATGCATTCATTTGTTATCAATAGTTGTCCGCAACACTTGTTTTCCTCCATTTGTCTATCAAGTTTGATTTTTGCACTTTGTGTGCCATTTCATTTGCATATCTAAACTATTAGTACCTTTCAAATTTGAGAGCGTACATTTAACAACTATTGGTAGTTTATGATATTAAGTTGTACATTGTTCAAGATAAAAGAAAGACTATGGAGTATTTGTTTTGATGCATTTATTCACTTGTATCATGTTCTTGTGGCACTCATGTTAGCCTTTGTGCTTGTGTCCATTTTTATTTACTTTCATGCTTGTCTCCACTACTGTCTTTTTGATGTCCTTGAATCTTAACTTTGATGTGAGACATTTAGTCCTAAAGGGATATGTTAGATTTGGTTAAAGCCTAATTGCTAATTCCTACAATTTACAAAACATGATATATTAAGTGTATTTTTCTGGGTGCTTGATTAATACCAAGTTTCCATTTTTCTCATTCTGAAGAATGTCCTAAAGGAAATAACTGACATCACTGTGCAGACATACTTTCAAAGTTTGACCACATTTCAGCATCCTTCTCACATGCATGTAAAGTTGAGCATTTTTAGCCTCCTTTTTTTATGACATTAATTGGTATATGATATTTTTTCTCGTAAAATCATCCAGTTTATATGTATTGACTCCATTGTTGAGGCAAGAGCTCACAAAAATTCAATAATTCAATATCTAGTAATGAGATTGAGAGTTGTGTATTGATATGTATTTTGTAACTTGGCCTCAGAATGCTTTTTTTTTTACAAATGGATGAATCAATTATATAATTTTGGATCTTTTCTTATTCTTGAATATTGTAGCGTTTGAATTTCTCATCTTTTTCGATATTCACCGCTCTCAAGTGATGTATAATGAAGAACCAATTGGACGAAAACGAGAGTCTTGATCTAGGTCATATGTTGCTCAAATTCGTCATCCCATGTGTGAACTTTCATTCAACAGTCTACATTGTATCAGTTACGTCACTGTGAAGTATCCAAATGTTGTAATGGGTTTTTAGTATGATTTGGACAAATACTAATACACCAAATATATTGGATTATCTATTTCATATTGTTGGACTTGTAGATTGAGGAATTGAGCCTCTCTAATTTCTTATTATTATTATTATTATTATTATTCTTCTTCTTCTTATTATTATTATTATTCTTCTTCTTCTTCTTTAAAAAATTTTTAAAAAAACCCCCTCTATGATTTCTTCAAGAATTGGTCAGCTGTGACTCCAAATAATATTTATGAGGTGGTCTTAGCTGGAAAATGCTTGATGATTACTTGCTAAGCTTTCTCGTAATTATATATATTTTTTACTGTTTTTACATATTTTTGTCCTGTTTTTAATTTTATGTAGAGACGTTTTTACATCGTGACATTGAAACATGGGATTCCATTGGAAAAATAATGCAGGGAGTTCAGTGGAAGGTAATGTCTATTTCTCCTATTTTGTTTCTAGATTGGAAGATCTAAAGATGTTGAGTTTTTTGTATCTACTTTTGCTTATGCAAGCAGCTTGAAATTTGTGATGCTTGTTTTTGTTAAAAATCTTGGCAGTTTTTATGTTGTTTGTGAGATTACCTTTCCAAGAAAAGAAAAGAAAATATAAGAAAATGTTGAAACAGAAAAACAACAGCCCCAACGTCTTAAGTCCAACTCAAAGACAAATCGAAGCATCCAACCAAGCCTTGATAGACTCATACGCTCGATCGCTCTCATTTTGAATGATAAGAAGTTAGTCTCCACAATGTTTTTGAAAAAGCTAGTCTTCACAATTTTTAATAATCAATGTATTTGAAGTTTTTTATGTACAACTAAAAAGCTAACGTATTGGAATAATCTAGGGTAAAAAAGGTGTTTGGTTTAGATTTTCAAAAATAAGCATCTTTTTTCACAAATTGGTCTTAATAATTGTTATTAAACAGATCCTTAGCGTACTTCTGATCAAAAGGTGACAAACTTGATAAACATTCCACATCGAGATAGTCATGGGGAAGAGGTGGCATGAAAGACTTTATTGTGATAAGGAGACCGACCCTGATACACCTCCTCTCTTCTATCTAAATCAAAGAAGAAGCATCCATATTGGATCCTCCACGAGAGGAAGTATATAATGGTGTAATATTTAGTATTTAGACCTTTGTTATCCCAACAATTATTTAATTTCTTAAATGTGGCAATTGGAGATTATGTTTTATCAACATGTTACTAAGGGAACATAGAAATTATGCTATCAAGTTTGAATAAGGTTGTAGGTGGTGATAACTTATTAAATTATTGTACTAGACATGTGGTACATTGTATTTAGAGCTAGTTGATTTTAATTTGAAGATAAGTAAAAATAAAGAGAAAGCAAAGTATGGGAGCTGATAGTAATGGATATAGAAAATCTTATTAGGCTTGCCATCATTATTAAGCATGTGTGAGGACCTTGTTGCAATTTGGGAAAAAAGGTAGGACCTTCACGTGGCAGTTTCCTACTACTACTTGTTGGTAGATGGATAGCAGTAGACTCCATAACCATCTTCTCCTTTCATCTGATGCAAAAAGGGTTTTAGGAGTTGGAAAAAAAAGGTCTGCATCCCACACCCATTCCTGACCGTGGAAGCAGCTGTAGAAGGAAAAGATCATGAAGTAGGGAAAAGGGGAAATAGAAAAGGAAAAGGATTAAGTTTGGATTTTTCTTAGGTAGGTAAGTCAAGAACTTTTCTTATATGGTTAAGATCTGAGTTTATTTCCAATACCAAAACCAACCTACCTATGAGGATTTTGAAATATGCATGTCTTCTTAAGCGTGTGGGTTATATGGTATGGGTGTGAACATTGAAAACCTTATTTAAAGTGAATTCCGTAGAAGTCTAGATCCAATTGGATTTAAGAAGAAATTTGTTTTAGCTAGGACAAAGGTGTAGATCTTAGTTACACATCCTGACTATATAGGATTTATTGTGTCAATATCCTCTCTTAAACACATTTTTATGTCAATACAATTACTTAAAATTTATTTATTTCAATATCCTTGCTTCTCTATTTATCTTATACCAATACCCTTCGGTTAGTTTAAACATATAGACATGTCATGTATGTTGGAGGGTTACAATATATAGTTGATTGTGATGGCATGTTATGTATGTTAGAGGATAGTCCACATCTTGAACCACTATTAGTGTGTTCTTCTTCTTCCTCCATGTTGGTTACCTAGGATTCTTGAGGATAGTCCATCTTGAACCACTATTAGTGTGTTCTTCTTCTTCCTCCATGTTGGTTACCTAGGATTCTTGAGTCTTCCTCCCTTAATCCTTTTAACACTACATGCAAATAAATGAAACTACTAACATCACATGTGTAAGTAATGAAATGAACTAACTAACAAATGATGTTGTTGCATACCTTGGTTGAACATCCATGTCTATTATGACTAGTTATTCACTAATGATGCAATTACTCTTTGATTTCATTTAATTTTTCTTACACTAAAACTTATTTTTCTTAGGTTATCTTCTTCTTAGTTATTCTTTTGCTTGATTTAATTATTCTTTGTCTTTATCCAGTTATTCTTTTGCTAGCACTAGCTATTCTTATATTAAAAATACTTATTCTTTGTTATACCATACATATTATGAATTCTATGGTTTGTCTTCTTCCTAGTTATTCTTTTGTATTATCCAATTATCCTTACATTAAAACTAGTTATTCTTTGTTATCGGCTGACTTGCCATGCATATTATGACTTCGAAGGTTATTTTCTTCTAGTTATTCATTTGTATTATCCAATTATTCTTTCTACAGATCTAATTATTCTTAGGCTAAATGTAGTTATTCTCTTACACTATTGGTCTTATCATGTATATTATAACTTTTCATGTTTGTCCTACCCAACTTCACATTTAGTTGTTTGATACCCAAAAATGAGTTTAACTATTTTAATAGGCTTACTACAAATATAAGAGAGGTAATGGACTTCAAATATAAGGAATACAAGTTTCAATAGACTTAGTCTAAATTTCAATAGATATAATACGAGTTCAATCTTTAATAGGCTTAGTATTGGTTTTGTGATGGCCACGTTTCCAACATGTACTACTGTGATCACGTTGGCGATGGAGGTGTATGCGAAAAATGGAACCACGCACACGTTGAAAGGGCCACAGAGAAGAGGTGCATTCGAGGAAGATTATCAATTCAAGAACACCAAGGTAAAAGTAAAATAAAAGAAAGGATAAAGAAAAGGGAGTCGTCATTTAGTTTATTGAATCGGAAAATGAGAAAAATTGAATACAATAAAAGCAATGCAAATAAAGAAGTGTGATACTCCATGTTAATGGATGCGACACATTGATTATTATGACCAAAGAAAGGATGAGGACTTCTGTTACGTACGAGGACGATGTTAGACACCTTGTATATCAGACGATTCGGTCTTTCAAGGTTTGATTAGCTTACATGTGTGACTATATCGACATATGTATGTCCAATAATGTATACTCAAGGACAATAGTATGATGTCTTGCAAATATGAATGTACTAAAATATATGTCAAATGATGAATACTTGATGTTATACAAATATATGTAGAAAAACATGTGAATAAACATATCTGAATATGAGAAGCCTAAATAATGCAGGGAAAACATGATAGCAAGTGCTCTGTTTGTTACTGTTCTAGATCCAAATGGAACGTGAAAGTTATTCGCGATAGCTATGTGTGGTCAATAAATGCGGTAGCTACACACATACCAATATTTTACGCCAGACAACAAACAATCATCACACGAATGGAAAAAGTACAATAATGAAAACATGTAATCCTAGAAGTCAAGACTAGATCTGGGATGCATGGTTGTTCCTCCCTATTCCCCTTTCTCATTATCGGAAAGTATTGGCTCTCTTAGCCATGGAATGGGTCGAGAGCTTTGGAATTCCTCTGAGGTGGTTTGAAGGAGGGAGAAGAAGAGAGAAGAATGGCATGTTATGCAATGCAGTAGTGGATGCTATGGGTGCTCTCGTTCGATGAGCCATCCAACTTGGGATGTCAAACCTGTTAACTATCGCACAGATGGGAGGGTAGAATGAGATGATTCCTTGGTCGTGGATTCTCTAGGGCATTGTGAAGGCCCTTTGGGGATTAGAGACTCATATAGGATTGGGTCATATATCGTGTTCAACGGTCGGTGGCCTTTCGTGGCTTCGGAGATGTTATCGATCGCCTTTTTTCCTTAGGATTCTTTTGCTTTCGCCACCTAGCCTGCTGCGGTGGCTCCTATTGTAGGTTCTTTCCTTTTTTAACAATTTATCTTTTTGTCGCTTTTAGCATTATGTGCATTGTCACTTCCGTCCTTCGACGCTTGCGTCGATGGGTCGCCTACCATGCAAGCGTAATATTTGATGGCCGTTGCACAGAAGCTGTAAGGCATGATTCTGTCGCTTAACCCTACTTTGGTTGTTCCTGCTCCCACTCCTGAAGTCTCGGTGTAACTCACTCCAATGCTGCATGTTTACCTTATTGTACCTCTGCTTCTGCCATCACCTTAGCTTCTCACTACTTTGGTGATGGGGACGTTATCTCTGTCTCTTGCACTGTCACCTCATTCTGCATAGTATTTAACTCATCATTTGGTGGCCAGCTCATTAGGTTGGTAGGAACACAAACACCTACTAAGTCCACTACTTGGAACTGTACCAATACAGTAAGTGTTCTTGCATTTTGCACCTTACACTGCATAGCATTCATTTTATCCTTTTGCAATGCATCAGTAGACTCAACCACCAGCATTCCAGCTACTACACCCTGCACCCATGAATGGGTACATTGGCCCTCACGCTATGACATCAGATGGTATGATGGTGGATCGGAGGAACACTCAGATATGACCCATACAATGTACGTGATACCTGCCTCAGTTGCGCTATCTACAACATCAATGACCTTAGATGCTTTCCTTGCTAGGATGAGTGTTTTGGAAAGAACATTACGTTTAATGCAGGGTCGTGACTGTCAGTCTTACTAGTTTCTCTTAGTACAAACCATCTCCTAAGCAGGCTAACTTTTCTAATTTTCGTAATCGAGCAATGATTATGTTGATGATGCCAATGATACTCTTATTGATGCTATGTATGCACTTTACTTGTTTGTTTATTAATTATGAGCTAGAGTGAAAAAATAGAAGAAAACCTAAATGCAAAAGAAAACACGAATGCAAAAACAATGAAGAATGTATGAAAGTAGAAGAAGAAAGCTTTGCAAGGCAAGAATATGGCCCACCAGCTAGTAGTATTTCTTTAAGTAGCATGAATTGGCTGGCTATAGTTACTCAATTTGGTCCATGTCTTCAAGGATTGTCGCGCCTCCGAAGAAGACCTACTTGATGACATACCGACCATGCTAATTGGGCCAAAGCTTGCCACCAGCGTCTGGGAGATGAATTGGTCGCAATATTAAGTTCCCTGACATGAAACTCTTAAGTCGGATATCTCTTCTGGTATGCTCTGGTCATTTGCTTTTAATAGCATTGAATATGGTACATAGCCTACAATCTGTCCTCATCATTCAGATTTAGCTAAACGCAGTGGTTTTCAATCTATTCTACTTCTTCTAGCTTAGCCTCCCTCAGAATCCTAAGTGATGAGATCTCTACTTCGAAGGGTAGAACAACCTCTATGTCATATACAAGCGAGTATGGAGTTACCTCTGTTGAGGTTGGGACTGTTGTTCTATAAGCCCATAATACATATGGAAGCTTCTTATGTTAGTCCTTGTGAGTCTCTGCCATTTTTTTCAAGATTTTGATGAAGTTCTTGTTGACTAACTCGACTGTACCATTCTTTTGCAGACGATATGAGGAGGATCTGTGATGCTTGATCTTGTAATTCTGCAAGTAGTCATCGATCCTCTTGACTATGAAATTATTTTCATAATTCGAGATGATATTATATGGAATCCTATATTAGACTATGATATTGTTCTTGATGAACTTATCTGAGTTTGTAGCTAGTGCTTGTATAGGATTGGGGTTGTGTTCGGTTATAGTGGGGGTGCTCACACTCACTCTCACTCACTCTCACTCAAGGATGGCATGGTGAAGGTGGTGGAGACGGGCTGGCTCTGGACAGTGGCACTCGTAGACATGGAAATCGGGCCGGGCCCAGCACGGTCCGGGCCCATGTATCCCAGAAATGGATCGGGCTGGGCCAGACCCGTCGTGGGCCATGGGTCGTGTTGGGCCCACGTGCCAGGCCCGCTCAGGCTAGTAGAGTAGGTCCATTTTGGCCCGTAAATTAGACTAGGTCAAGTCGGGCAGACCTGGAAATTTTTAAAAGAAAAAAAAAACAAACCAAAAAGATCGTGGGGGCCTGGCCTGACCTGGCCCACCAACAGGCCATGGGCTGTGTTGGGCCCATGACATGTCAACAAAAGCCTAGTCTGGTCCTGCCCAATCCAGGTTCAATCAGGCCTTTGTTTTTTTGGACCGGGTCGGCACAACCCGGCCCAGATTCCAACTCTAGGCACTCGGGGCTCTGTGTGTGTATAAGGCTTAAGCTAGAGGTGTGCAAATGCAAGTGTGTCGGGATGTGAGAGAGCTCAATGCTGTGAGTGTTAGACCAAGGAATGCCAGAACTTTCCCAAAAGAAGTTTCACATTGGCGATAGGGGGCTGTTTTATAGGTGCAAGGCTTGCATGGAGGTCATTAATGTATAATTATTTTCTGAATAAATGGTTTGGATTAAAACAAGAGGATTGGATTGGGATTTGGATTTGGGATGAGCGGTGTGATGGTCCACACATACCAAGGTATACATCTAGATCCACATGAGCCAATAAGAAGTAAGGATTAGGTGTTCCATAGGTGAATGGACAACTCAATCCTTTTCAGTAGTTATTGACATAGGGGAGGCACGGTAGGTTTAATGCATGCAAAACGTGGTAGGAATACACGGTGCATATATGTTGCCAACCTAGTGTAGGGCCTACTTGTTGGATCTTGGCCCCATTCCTTAGGTGTTTAGACCACCAACGGGCTTTGGGCTTGTAATTTGGTTAAGGCTGGTGATTTTAGGTAAGTTTATAGCATCAGATGGGTTTAGGATGGTAAGTTGGTTTTGAGGAGGTGGTTAGATCCGCCATGACTAGAGTATGTTCTTCTGGAGTGAATCATTGATAAGTGATTGCAAAATCAGAGTGTTTACAACGACACCTAATGCATTCCTTAAATCTTGAAGGAATTCTCTTTCTATTGGGTCTACTAGAGTAAATGTTTGTTTTCCATGAATTGATTTCAACATTTCAGATATCTACCTTAGGCACGTCTACGAAGGTCATTGGAAAAATTGATTGCTCATATGTCAAACAATACATATCACTTGTAAAATAATGTGAACAAAAACCATAAATGCTTCTCCCAACAATTTGTATCGTTGCACAAACATTAATGCAAGGTATTGTATACACTTTCCATGATTTGCAAGAGTAATCAAATGTGCTAAGGTTTACCATGAAAGATGGGTCTGAGTATACTTCTATGATATTAAATGGTTGAGCCAATAAACATCTTATTCCTTTTGCAAGACGTGTTTTCTTAGACTTTAATTCCCATGTTTGGGCAAATATATAACATTACTAGAAAAATAGGAAATCACGAGGACAGATGTCCTTGTCAAGTCCTCACTAATAAGTTTCACGAGGAGATTGTGAGGACAAATTTTTTTTGCAAAATGCTTAGTTGTTTAAATGTATTTGCTAGCAAATTTCTCATTTAAGTCCTTGTAAAAAAGTTTGTGAGGACAAAAAGTCCTTACAGGGTCTTCACTACTAGTTGAAATTTTCTCGTAATGTATTCATTAAGTCCTTACAAAATTTAAAAAATAAAAATAAAAAAAACAAAATTTGTGAGGATGAAGTCCTCATGAGCTATTAAAAAAAAAAATTGTTGAAAGTAGATAACTAGCAAAGGACATCATGTTCCCATGTACAGAACAAGATAGTTATCATAAATCAACATGTGCTACTTTTGGATTTTGTTTGTTTATTTTGAAGATTCTCTATGTAATGTAATATTAATTGAAATGACATAAACCCTTGAATGTACTTTCTTTTTTACTTTCACTTGAAGTAGACATTTGTCACTTAAAAAGCTTGTAGTAGACATTCATAACAAAACATGAAACTGCAATTGGTATAATGAAGTCCACTAATCAAAGATAAATGAAAAAAAACTAATGATTTATTTTCACGTTATTTGGAAATACATTTGTATCATAGCAGTATTATTGCTATATTCTAATTGTGAAGTGCTAGAGGACAAACGACTCACATGTCCAATTAAATAGAAGAGATCGAATTGATTCATCAAAAAAGAGTAGAAAATGTGAAATAGCAATCAACCATAATCCCAAAAGAATCAGTTTTAATAGAAGATGAGGTTTTGATGAATATGATTGTTTTTTACCTTCTTTTCTGTCCTTGCATTATTTGACTTTTTTCTTCAATCACTAGATTTCTATTTGCGTTTTCTTTTCTTTTAGTAGATTTCTGTTAATCATAGTAATTTTCACTTGTAAGCTTTCAGACGATATTTTATATTTCAAAAAAAAAAAAACTTCCCAAATGATTTCTCAGTAAGGGGCCTCATCCCACCTTCCTTTCAGAGAAAAATAAGCTATTTAAAGATGCTTATGACATGACATTTATATTTACATAAGAAACAAAATAATGCCCTATCAGCCAGACTACCATTCCAACCAAGATTCTGAGGGCTTTATGAAACTTCAGGTGTGAACAGAGCATGCTTCTCATTTCATTAAACAACAATCCTCAAATCTGAGAAGATCTTTAAGTTTTTGACCTTATTCACCTTTGACTTGGATCAAATATGAAAAAATCTAAGCATAAGAAATGGCTTGCTTAATTAAGTTGGATGAAAAGAACACCTTGATACAGACGAACCAGTTATTTAGCACCTTTGTAACCCCTTCATCCTCAAATGACTCTACCTCCGTGACATGGCACCTTTGGAATAAAAAATATATATACAATAAAAATTTAAAATAAAGAAAATGAACATTGACTTCCTTAGAGAAAGCACAATGCAGTATGTGTTTATATTTCAGACCTATAGTTCATGCCAAAAATAGAAACGCTAGTGAAAAAATACAGTGGATATGTAGAGTGTTGCAGATCAACATATTTGATGAATAGTGACAAGAAAGCAAAATTTAGACTAGTAGATGGCAAATAATGCATAAACATTGCAACTATTAGGCCTTATCAAATTATGTTCAGATGTTATGTATTAAAAGCAAATAGCACAAGTGACATGCATCGCAATGTGATTAAGAAAGAAGATTCCTGTTGGTCATAAACAAATCTTAGGGTAGGTCACGTGAACATCATAATCTGAATACAATACTCACCAATGGCTTGTGCTGTAGCCAACTTCACATAAACCCATGTCCGTAATTCATATGAAATGAGCATAAAAACATGCAATCAGCTGGAATGGTAAAAATGAATAAGATCATGTCAAAAAGCATGGGACAAAAAGGAAAGCAAGAGAATAAGAAGCAGCCAGCCTCAGACGTAAGGGACTTTTTTAAAGGAACCAACTTTAAAAAGCTTCATGGATACCAATCAACCTTCAACAAACACTACTATTCAAATTTTTGACATGAAACTATGTCTAAATAATATGAGTAAATGTGCTGACTCCTAGTCCAATTTTAGACATCCAAAACGGAAGCTACAACAAGAAGTTTAATCCCATTGTGGGAGTCCAAACCAAAATAATCATATACTTCAATAGAGAAATAATCTCAACCATAACTAGCTGTAAGACGAGGAAAAAATTAGCTGCTATCACCAGAACACCTGTAATCAACTCGTTTCAGTGCAAATGGGAAGCATTTGGTGTAATATGCATAGGTCAAACAAAATAATTCAAGTGATATTTCATATAAGGATATGCTAAAAGTTTCTAGCAATGCTTAAATATTGAAATAGTGGTCAAAGTAGTTGTAAGTTGAATCTATTTTTTGATGGTTGAACCTACTGCTGTTCTTAGTCTGACTAGTCAGGGGGTCGCTTGATGATTTGGATATTCTTGCTTTTGAATGGGTATACGAGTAGTTGTGACCCATTAACCCTTATGTCATGTAACTATTTAAATGTTTAAATTTGATAATTATATCAGTATTTGAAATCCTATTCGATCTAATGCGAGGAGGAGACAAAAGAGGAAGATGATTATATATCACAAGAAGATAAATCAAGTGATGACAACAATGATGGACATCAATGCACATATAAATTAAAGCTACTATTATCTGTGTTATCTGACTTTCAGTGCCAAGAACTCAACTATCAGTAACTTTTCCATTTCAAATGCCCTGATTTAGCACTTCAAATATCTCATGTGCAACAATAAGAGCATATTCTTTTACATTTCACAGTTTGTAATTTTCATTTATAATAGTTTAGATGATCTAATTTGTTTCCTCTCCAAAAGTAAATGCAAACCAAATATTCTGCAAGGGAGAACTACTAATGAAGAAGCAAGAGAAAATTACTGTTCAGCATGATGGCCATCTCATAGACAGCAAGAACTTCTGTTAATTACCATTACATAAAGGGAGTTTAAGGAACAGTTACCACAAATTCGGCAATGATGTAACAAGATATTGTCTCGGAGATACTTGTTTATTCCCTCTTACCTCTAGATGTGGGGTTGCAAATGTAATGAAATTTAATGGCTGTAATCTAGCAACTGTACCTGATTTAGAAGAGCATTTTGATACTTCTTTATTTCCTCTGGAATGCGCAAGATCATCTTGCTGAACATGAATTGTGCCACTTGAGGAATACAGAGAACCAATGGCAGACCTTGCGAACAGGCCACCAAGAGAACGTGCTAGGAAAGATATATTTTTCAAGCTACTTGTCTTCTTGAGTACTTGCATGACCTGTTTTATAGGAAAGCATTTATTTCGACATACTATGATAGAAAAACACTTGTGCATTCACTATGTGATGGGGATAAGGCAAGGCAACATACTTCATCACGTGTAAATTTTTTACCGTTTAAGATAAGATATAATAACATTTAGTACACCGGAATCAACTACTATGGTACAGTTGATTAAAGAGAGTGGAACTCACACTTCCCTTTGAAGTTCAAATCTCACGGACTGCAAGAAGAAAAAATATATGTCTACTAATTTCAAAAAAAAAAAAACATTTTACACTGGACTACAAAGATTCACTATACTTGTCTTGTACCAGAATTTATTAGTCTAGGACTATGTTTATGACACTAGTGCTATCAGTAAGAGTTACTTTATGGTAGTATTTCTAGTCAAAAAACCTTTGAAGAACAAATTAAAGATGGCAGTAAGTCTAACTCAAAACAATCTGATATTGTTCCTTGAGTTACCATATTATCAGATAAGACTTATCTCTTAACAAGGAATGCTTTTACTGTCACATAAATCCGTAATGTGCCTATGAAGTTAAGCTCGATATTATTGGTTCAATGTACTACATAATTTCTGAAAGCTTGATGAAACTACTAGTAAGGAAAAACCAATTCAATTTATTAGTTTGACATATGAAATATATTAGTAAGGAAAAAAGTTAAAATTGAACATGTTCTTGATGATCTTGATGTTTTCAGTTGAGAATCAAAATTCAGAAGTGTGCATCACTCATTGTCTTACATTTGTGAAATACCAAAAACTCTTTCACTTGAATTATTAAGCGAAGGACAAATACAGCTTTTGCAGCCAAATAATTGGCCAAGGGTTTCAAGAACTAAAGAGTGATGCAAGAAATATAAATACAAGTTTCACCAGAATCGATTAGACTTAATATTGGAGCCCTATTGTCTTTACAACAATGTCAGGTGCCAAAATTCTACAGCAAACACTTAGGTATTTAATTTGCGGAGGAGAAATTGAACTGTATACCTGTTTTACCACGATCTTACTATAATTGTTGTAGTATGTAACAATAGTTTATTTGAGTAATAGACTACGCTGTGTAAGAAAAATGGAGAACTTGTAAATTGCAAAAAAAACCTAGAAAAGGATTCAGAGAGTTGGTGAATCTCCTTGTAGAAAAATTTGGTGGGGTTGACATGTCAACCCCTACAAAACTTCGGAATGATGATAGAAAATATTGCATTGAAAAATGTTTGTATTCATTCCTTGTTAATTTAGTGTGATTTTCAACACATACAAAGTATAACCATGTCAGTGATAGCCTCGTGTTTGGTGTGGAAGGCCAAATACGCAAGGATTGGCAAAGTTACCGCAAAATAATAAAAATAATAGTAAAAATACAGGAGTCGCCACCTAGTCTATTTTAAAACGGAAAACGAGGAAAACCGCTTAAAAAAATATTCAAATCATGCGATAAAACCAATGGAAAAGGTTTACATGAACCAGAAATGGGTAATGATCCCTGTTACGCACGAGGAAGGTATTAGGCACCCTTGTGCGCCCAAAAATCGATCTTTTAATCGATTTCTTGTTTACTTATATGGCATGTCGACTTTTCAGCCTTTTTTGTACGCCCGAGGGTGATATGCAATGTAATGCTATATATAAGTGGTGCCTTATGTTAAACATGGGTGTCTGGGTTGCAGGGTGTATCCTAATGCTCAGAAAGGTCACCCGTGCGGTGAGTCAAGTACCGATGCAAGGATGTTGCACAGATATGATCAAAAATCTAACAACACTGAGTGATTTTCATCCTTACTTTACTATATGCAAAATATGAGCTATTATGCATAAAAAGGATTGAAAACAGAGTGAAGTCGTCCTGGTATATCCAGGAAGACACCCAGAGAAAACAAAAGGCAAATCAAAACAGGAAACGTGCTAAATACCATGCCAAAAGCTACTACGTGCAACAAAAAACAAGCAGGTGCACCTGTTTGGTGCTCCAGTCAGGTGCGCCACCTATGTGTTCTACTGATATGTGCCACTAAAGTGTGCCAGAGTAAGTCACAGATCAGATAGTAAATCAGCCTAATGCCATGCAATATAAAATACTGTAAACTCGCAAACTCATCAGAAAATGCATCATGAGTATCTAACAAAACCTAACATGAAAACACAATATGGGTCTTGTGCTCAAGGGCTATATGCCTTACACATGACCACACCACCCTTATACTAAATAAAACAATAGGTTTCAGCTATGCCATCTAGATCTGGATCATGGACTATTGCATAAGATGCAAAAGATGCAAGATGCAATAGCAAAAGAGGAGTTCATGGGACAATCAGCTCACCAGATTATAATAGCAGGCTGAACATGCAAGATGCAAAAGTCCTATAAACAGTGCTATCACAGGCTGAAATCCAGCATATAAAGACATGACATATCGGAGAATAAACATCAAAAACATCAGAGTCCAAAACATCCAAAACAACATGCAGATCATGATGCAAAGTTGGTCATTTGCTCTCTGGCTAGGAAGGTGCGCCATGATGGTGCTCTGGCTAGGTGCTCCCTCTTGGTGCTCCAGTGTGGTGCACCCCAGAAATTCTGAATCTGGGCCAGATGCAAGAGGTGAATTGTGATTAATTTTATCCAGATCAATTATTTAAATGCTAGAGAACTCAAATATGATGAATAAGCAAGCTTGAAAACCCTTTTATTATTTCTCCTTAAATCACATATTCATGGATTACATGGGCTGTAACTACTGCTTAGTGGATTCTAAGGAGTATGCAATGATTTAATTAAATTAATAATCATGTAAAGATAATAAACATGCAAACAGTATGTTTACAGCTCAATTCACAACTAGTATTTGCATAGAATCATGATTCAGTATATAAAACAGAGGCTACATGATGCAGAATTTAACATAACACAGAAACCTTATAAATATACATGTAGGAGCAATCAACTTATCCTAAAAACAACACGAAAATTATCACTATCAGATCATACATCCAGTTCATTGCATGCTTTATTCAATGCATTATGTATAGCTTAAGTAAAGAGATGGGTAAGGATTTTACCCTACCTAAGATGTTTCCTCCTTGATAACTTGAGATAAGACTTCCTTGTTGCTTTGGATCAGCTGGGATGCTCTGAAATGCGAGAATATCCTCTGGAAACAAGAGTAGGTTACTGAGAGTAGGTGAGTGGCTTAACTAAGAGATGGTAGGTAGCTCAACCAAGAGAGATGAGTTGCCAAGTGAGCCCAAAAGGCTGCTGATGGATGGCTTTTTATAGAATCTCAACAAGGTAACTCCAATTGGATGCAAACAGCCTCGAAAACGAACAGCCTTGCATAGATTCGCAAGGAATATCCGCAGGCGAGGGTTACAAGCATAGAAGATGGAAAGTCA
Organism: Posidonia australis; assembly: GCA_024699735.1. Taxonomy (NCBI): domain Eukaryota; kingdom Viridiplantae; phylum Streptophyta; class Magnoliopsida; order Alismatales; family Posidoniaceae; genus Posidonia; species Posidonia australis. The sequence goes on from JAMKQA010248469.1 coordinate 32,313, forward strand.
GCAGCCAGCACCCTGAAAAGTGGCTGTGAGCCAGCATGGTGCGCCAAGATGGTGCTCCTAAAAGGTGCGCCATCTTGGTATTCCAGCTTAGTGCGCCACTATGGTGCTCCTGCTGGATGCTCCAATCTAGTACTCCACATTGGTGCTCTCCACAAGCTGCCTGAATTGCTAATTAGGCCACGAGCTTGCTACAGGCTTGTGGTCGGTTTATGCACTGATGTCTGGCTGGTTAAAGTGTCAAATAGGATTCGAAAGTGGTTGGGCTTACCGCATCTAAAGCAACATCTTTAGAGTGTTTATCTATGAGCCATTTCAAAATCGGGGTGTCAACACAAAGAGACTCATCAATAAATATAAACACGATGACGACACTCAATACAAGAAACGGTTAAATAATCACTCACTCAATACCATTATAGGAGGATCTCCACGTGACTCTTGCCTCCAACAACCACCACTGGTGTACACTCGAGACTCATCCTTTTCGCAGCATTCATTTGCACAAACTCCGCATCCTCCCTTCCATCCAAATTTGACACGTTGATCGCTAACACTAGCTACATTGGGTACTCTTCAAAGAAGTTAAAATCCTTTGATGTTGGTTCCTTTGTCGTAGTCCCATCCACCCCACCACTAAACAACACCATTTAGCTTTTGAGAAAAAGATGTCATTCAAAATAGAATCCCTTAAACTCAAAAAAGAATGCAAATAAGTGTGGGAGAACTGGGTGCTAAGAAAACCCTAGATCCCAGAGAAGCAAAGGAGAACTGGGTGTCGAGAACATGCAAATCCAAGATCGAAGGTGTTTGAGGATGCCGTTGTCATTGTCCCGCCCAAGAAGGAGGAGAGAAGGGGGAGGAGACTAGGGTTGGGAGAGGAGGAGAAGTGGAGGAAGTGGAGGAGGAGGAAGGGAAAGGCGTAAGAGGAAGAGAAGAAGGGATTACAGCATGAGGGAATAGGCATGTGAAAATTTTTAAGCCACAACTCACAAGGACACAACGAGGGCATTTCCTCATAGTGTTCTCACCAAACATTCATAAGGATTTGTCCTTGTTAAGTCTTTGCTAGATGTCCTCACAATTTCATAAATTTCTAGTAGTGTAACTTCCATTAAGTACTCATAATTTTACGTTTTTATAACATCTTCATTATTTGGATGTGGATGTGGTTTACAAGCATAGTGATAGCCAAGTAACAAGCGTTTAGGATCCAAGAATTGTATGACTTGGCAACATTGGAGTACATATTGACATAATGTTTATCCTCAAATAATGCATTGTCTAGACACCTCAGTTTCTAGCCAATGTTGGCAGGTGGATCCGACGAAGAGAGCAACTGGACGACGGACCCGGTCCTACCCCAATTCCCAAAATGCGAATTAGTTTGGGAGAACTGGGTGCTAAGAAAACCCTAGATCCTAGAGAAGCAAAGGAGAACTGAGTGTCGAGAACATGCAAATCCAGAATCTAAGGCGTTTGAGGATGCCGTTGTCATTATCTCGTCCAAGCAAGAGGAGAGGAGGGGGAGGAGGAGGAGGGAAAAGGCGTGAGGAGGAGAGGAAAGGCGTGAGAGGAAGAGAAGAAGGGATTACAACATGAGGGAATGGGCGTGTGAAACTTTTTAAGCCACAACTCACAAGGACACAACAAGAGCATTTCCTCATAGTGTCCTTATCAAACATTCGTAAGGATTTGTCCTTGTTAAGTCCTTGCTAGATGTCCTCACAATTTCATAAATTTCTAGTGGTGTAACTTTCTTTAAGTACTCATAATTTTACGTTTTTATAACATCTTCATTATTTGGATGTGGATGTGGTTTACAAGCTTAGTGATAGCCAAGTAACGAGCGTTTAGGATCCAAGAATTGTATGACCTGGCAACATTGGAGTACATATTAACATAATGTTCATTCTCAAATAATGCATTGTCTAGACACCTCAGTTTCTGGCCAATGTTCGCAAGTAGATCCGGTAGAGAGTACAACTGGACGACAGATCTGGTCCTACTCCAATTCCTAAACCTAGCCCATAAACCCAAACCAACCCAAAAACTCCAAATTACTCTAAACCAAACCCCATTTATTAAGCCCAACTCCAGAAGCCCAGCCTATGTGCTCTGGTCCAACGAGATGCGTGGATTGATAGCGTAGTCTAAGTACACGTCAGGGCCAGGACAGCCAGGCATGCGTCGCCTGATCAGTCGCTTTTGTCGTACGCAATATTGACTTGTCCCCCGGCGTACTTGGCATTCCCCAGCCTTCCCACACCCTGACACCAACCACCACGCCCTGCGTCGCTCTCGCCGTCACGCAAGGCCTACAACAGCGTCGATGAGCCACTCCCTAACATGTCCTCTTCTCCACGCCACCAATCCACCTACTACACAGGGACGACCACCAAAACCCAGGAAGCACCCATAGCAAGACCACCGAACACCCAGTTGCGAGAGCAGAAGGAGTGGAAGCCACCCTACGCAATTGAAAGCCACCGGAGAACCAGCTTGTGCCTGAGAACCCAACGCTTGAACCACTTGAAATCTTCCTCTTTGGATGTCAAGGAAACTTCCTAGCCAACTTTCGAGCACAACTGAGCCCTCCAAACCAACCCTTTTCTGCTGGAAAGCTGCCCCTGTCTCGCCTGTCAGAGTTCCAACCGCCAACCACAAGGAGGACATTCTGGCCACCAACAAGTATGCATTTCGCCTAAACAATTAGAGGATAGCTTAATGGGACTTGTTTTGCTTTCTATCGACGTTTCCTACCATTTTCATTGCTTGAATGTTGCAGTCCGTCTCTCCCTCTACCAACAGATGCCGAACGTCGACGTGAGGCTGTCTCGGCCACTGAGCACACGTCTTGGGCGTCTTGATGGCACCCTATCCTTCTCCCTTCACTTCCTGTCGTGGCTGAGTCGAGTCCTAGGCTAAGGTTCCCTTGTGGAGGCCAGTCGGAGCATGGCTGATGTTGACGTTGCCAACGGGGACTGGGGAAAGACTCTGATGTTGCCCTAGTGTTTTTCTCAGCATATTCGTCATGCCATGCCCTCCTGTTAGATCCCTGAATGCTCATTTTGCTTTGGTAACACATGCATCACTTGAGGAAAGGCAATGAAAGAGGAAGGTCTGGCCTCTGTTCCAGGTACGTGCTCTGATAGCACGTCCTACATGTGCGTATTCATCAAGGCCCATGTGAGGCCAGACCTGACCAAGTCTCGACCACGACCCCATTATTTTAAATTTTCCCGCATGTTTAACTCCTTGTATGTTTTTTTCATTGGTTTCTTCATTTGTCCATGCTTTGTGTTTTCGCTTTAAGGCTTTCCATAAGTAATTTTGCTTCGCCCTTTTAGACCTCCTATACCTTTTTCATCCATGTTGTCTACCTCGCTCTAATAGTCATATTAGATCCCCGGGGTGTGTCAAGGACTGGCCGTGATAGCTGGTTGCTTGGATGTGCCATGAGGCACGTTCTGGGTGCACGTACAGATGGCACGCCCATGATGCATGGTTACTCCAAGGATCAACTCCAGCATGACTTAGCCTCTAACCCTGTCATGCTTTCATCCCTTGGATTATTTTATGTCTTCCAGTTTGATTACACTCTTGGTTTGATATGTTGCATCTTTTGATTACCCTACTTTATTTATGCATCATTCACATGTTAGCCACACATCAATCGACGTCTAAGCACCCACATAGCCATGCATGTAGGCGATATGTCCGAGAAAGACCGACTTGTCGGACGTGTGGGGGTGTCTAATACCTTCCCCATACGTAATAGGAGTCTTTACCCTTTCTTTGGTCTGCCATGACCCATTCGTTGCGTCCATTTGGCATGAGTCACTTTTATCTCGCATTTAGTTTAGAGTTTTGATTTTTGATACAGTTTTCCTAGTCTTCCCCGTTTTTTTAATAGACTAGGTAGTCACTCCGTGTTTTATTTTTACTTTGTTTTGCCTCTTATCGGTGTTTTAGACTTATCTTCCTCGTCTTCAGATCCATCGGATCTGCCGTGGCCCTATCGGTTTCCATGCGGTCCAGATCACATCAGAGTGTGGTTTCCCCTCGTTGGCATGGTGATAGGAATTAACGACTTCGTTGGGACATACAGACTCCGACTTTCGTTTTCGGGTTTTCCTCGCTTGTGTGGTTCTCTTTGTTTGCTTATTCCTTGATTGTGTGGCTTAATAATGTATCATGCTTTATGGATGGTGAATGTTTCATTTTACACCAAGTTATCATGATCACCCCACATGCACTTGCCATGATTTCATGTCTTTTGGAGTGTTGCTTGTTTCTTTACCACAATCATGTTCACAACACAAGCATATGCCATGTCCATGCCTTTTGTTTGATGAATGATGCTTGCTTTGCCACGATTTGTGTGTTTTTTCTTTCCTTTCTGTTTTTATTTAGGGGAAATTAGAGACTTGTGTGCCTTTCCTTTTGACTTAATTAAAATTTTGCAAGTGCAGGGCGAGGACCGTCAATCTTTTTAGTTCTGGGACCTCTGCTATTTCTCAGAGACTACTCTCCCACCGAATTTCCAAGTCCCAGATTTTGAAAAGTACAACCAAAAAGGCTGTCCAATCTCCCATATGAGAACATATTGTGGAGACCTCGCTCAGCTTCAGGCTGATGAAAGGTTGTTGATCCGTTTGTTCCAGGAGAGTCTCTCTAGTCCTACCCTGAAGTGATTCACTTTCCTAGACATGACTACCATTCAGAATTGGAATTTCCTGGCTCAAGCATTCCTGGAATAGTATTCCTTCAACCTGGACCTAGTCCCCTAGAGGGAGGATTTGGCTGCTACAAAGCAGAAGCCCCTCGAGTTATTTGGAGAGTATGTCAGACGTTGGCGTACTCTCGCCTCACAGGTCAAGGATAGACCCTCTAACGAGGAATCTATCGATATGATCATCCGTAGGACACAGCTAGCCACAAGGGCTCTGCTCAGTATCCAACCTATCACCACCTTCTCATCATTGATTAGAGTCGGCATCTGCGTAGAAAGCTCACTATGAAGTAGCAGTTTTCCCACACTCACTGCGTTCTCAAAGTAGGCAACCACCCCTAGCCATAACACCGACATCAGCAACAACAACAACGGCTCCAGCTCCAACTATTCGAAGAGGAGGGACCCTCTGAAGAGAACCGTTGCATATGTAGGGTACCATGCTGTACCTATGAATGCGGTGGGCATGTCGGCTCAAAATCAAGTAGTTTATGCACAACAAGTAGGACAACCCATACACTCCACATCACCACTACTGTCAAGCCCATGTATCCCGTAGCACCGGCAAGGCAAGGACAACACCCTCCATAAGGGAGGCCTTGTTAATTCGATCGAGAATTCACTCCATTGGTCGAGCAGTTAAGCGTCATCCTCCCCAAGGTGCAGTCACTCCTTAGGTATCTGGACGTTCGCCCACCTCTGACTCCTTTGTCGGTGTGGTATATAGCGAATTTGTATTACAGTTACTATCGGACCATAGGATATTCGACAGACAATTACTTCACCCTCTGGAATATCATACATGACCTCATTAACCCTAAGGTCATTGTCATCAACACCTAGGATGTAGGGTCTGCACCTGCCCCAGCGCAAGCACCACTAGCACAAGCACAAGTACACCCCAGTATAGTCAGTTAGTTTCTCCCCCAGCATGCGAATCCGGGAGCACCCGGAACCTTAGGGGTTCACTGCCACTTTCTTGTCGGGTCCGACACTTCCCTGCTGGACCCTTTTGATCTTATCCATCATGTCTCTAACCCTTTTCCCTCTCAGCAGTATTAGTCTTTTCTCTTGGGTTCGACATCCGTCGTAAACATGATTCACTTGACCGCTAGGACAAAGCATGCGATCGCATCACCTACCATGCAATCATCCCTAGCTGCACCCATCTACCTTGAGGCGAGACCCTTTCTAGCCTTGGCCCAACCCATCCAACTAACCGCCTACCCCACAGTACCTTCCATCCACCCTCTAGTGGCCCAGTTAAAGTTAACGGCTTGTATGCCTTTGGTCATTAATTTGACTAGGGATATCCATTGGGTTCCGTATGACTATGCCACAGAAATGTGCGTAAAAATCACGCAATCTGGAAAAGTATACAAGCCCCCAGCTCCAGTCCCCAGGGCAAGTCATCCAGGATCACCCTTACCACAGCAAGCAAGCCAACCCATCAAGCCTGCACCGAAGAAGCCACCTCCAAGCCCACCACAAGTATCGCCAACAAATCCCTAGATGACGTCACCTCCCAACTCAAGAAAGTCAAGGTCGATATATCCGTCTAGGACCTTATCTATACCTCGACTGAAAACTGGGAGGCCTTCCTCTTGTTGTTCCAAGAAGCCTATGTTCATCATCGAGCCCACAACCCTTGAGAACATGGTAGTTTGTAATCGCAACGCTGCAGGTTATTTCATTGTCCTCTCAAGAGTTGCCATTGGTGGGTACCAACCACAACCAACCGTTGTTCATCACTGTGCAGTTTCAGAGTTTCCAAATTCCATTGACGCTAGTTGATAACGGCACAGGTTTAAATATTTTCCCCTTGCATACAGCAAGTAAGATCGGATTCAAAGTCTAGGATATCATGCTAGCCGTCAAAGGAATGACATCCTTTAATAATACGCACCACGACGCGTTGGGAGTCTTGGACATCCCTCTAACTGTTGGCCCAGCTCAGTTTGATGTCGAGTTCTATGTTGTCGACCTTGAGCCTACCTTCAACCTCCTGCTTGGGCGTCCTTGGTTGCACAAGCATCAAGTTATCCCATCAATCCTACACCACACGATTAAATTCTGCCATAGCAATGACATCGCCATTGTCGTGGTTGAGAACTTTAGAAAAGATGAGGTTGACGTGGTCTCTTCTGTTGACCTACAGACTATTTGTTTTGATCTCAAGCCTTTAGATGTGCTTTATCGAGTTAACCGGTTTGAACCGGTCAACTTCATTTTGGATCTCGAACGCATCAGCTTTCTGGCCGTTCACAGTCACCCTCAGTTGATGGTCGAGAACCTCTGTCATCGATGGGGCTACGAAAAGGACGCACCATTTGGTCAAGGGATCGTGGAGCCCATCAAGGCAGAGGAAAGAAGAGATCATGAAGGACTCGGTTACCAAGGACCACCCCAGAACGCGCGTAAGCACTGGGATTGCCTATCCCTTTGGATATGACTAACTTTATTAACGCAGGTATGACGGATCCTAACAGGAGTCCTTCCCCAATCGTCACAGTGTAGTAGTAGCAAAGCCCAGTAGAGAATGTCGAATGGGTTTGTGTAGAGGATTACTACACGGATGAAGACTCGCTGAACGCAGTCAAGCCAAGCCCAATAGACAGAACAGAGCAGCAATCCCAACATCCACCCGTTTAGCATTACCATCTCCTTTGTCAGTTGCAGTTATCATAGCTGCCCGCACAATCAGTTCAGAAATGTCAGTTCCAACGGCAATATCACAGTCCCAGCCAGTCACAGCGGCAGACCAGTTGGCAAAGTTGTCAGTAGGGTCAACAGCAATATCACAGTCCCAGCCAATCACAGCGGCAGACCAGTTGGCAGAATTGTCAGTAGGGTTAGTAGCAGCATCACAATCCCAGCCAGTCACAATAGCAAGCCAGTCGACAGAGTGGCCAGTGGCGTTAGCAGTTCAGGCACAGCAGTCTATCATCAACAGCATCACAGGCCTTCCTATCCCCAAACCCTTAGTGTAGTCGGAGACCTTTACCTACTATGTTGACTTCGCCTATGACGACGAAGAAGGCACGACCATTAAGAGCCATGTAGACACTATAGTAGTCATGGCAGAAGATGCGGTCGAGGAAAACAAGAACAGGAAAGGCAAGGTGTTGTATCAGAGTCAGAGCCTGCCTTACTCCAGATTCACCAGAATTCTTCAGCCATCATGGCTATAGAGGAAGACGATATAGTGGAGACTAGACCAGAGGAGTTAATCTCTAAGCAGCCGGGAGGTGGGTCTAGATGGTACCTACAGTACAAGCCTCGCCTTGAGACAAGTGAGGGTCAAAAAAAAAAGACCTTGAGGTAGACTCCTCAGAGAGACTAAGGGTCGGCCCTCAAAACAGTCAGCAGCAAGACAGCCGTCGAGGGAGAATTGTTGTAAATAGTACAAGAAATACAAAATCAGAAAAAATGCAAAAAACCCAAAAAAATAGTAGAGTCACTGTAGTAGAGGGAGAAGGACAATCCAATTCCTTAGCAGGGTAGAAGAGCGCAGGTTCAGAGTTCACGCAATGTGGTTACAAGAACACCAGAGTCAGTGTGACCCTCCTCAAGCACAAACAAGTGCAAAAGTTAGAACAGATCCTCACCTTCAACATCATCGACTCCACGTTCAAGAGAAACATCTTGTCAGACCTGATAGCATATAAGGAGGACGACGACATAGGGGTTGATGATCCAGAAGATGTTCCAGAGTTTCACTCCCCACGACGATGATCCAAAAGGCCCGAATTTACACGTCGATGAGGACACGGAGCTGGTAAAATATTGGCACGTCGAGTGATGTTAAAGAAGTCCGCATCAACGCCAAATTATCCCCATAGACAAGGGCAGATTTCATCATATTCCTGAAAGAGTACAGTGATGTCTTTGCTTGGAGTTATGATGATATGGTTGGACTAGATGTTGAGGTAGTAGTGCATACCCTATCGCTAAAGCTAGATGCCAAGCCAGTCAAATAGAAACTCAGAAGGTGGCGCCCACAGTAGCTTCTCAAACTCAAATAGGAAATCATGAAACAACATTAGGTCAAATTTCTCAAAGTCGTCCTTTATCCAAAATAACTAGCCAATGTAATGCCAATGCCAAAAAAGGACGAACGGGTTCCCATGTGCATCGACTATAGAGACCTCAACAAAGCGAGCCCGAAAGATGATTTCCCACTGCCTCACATTGATGTACTGGTCGACAACATCACAGGGTATAAGATGTTGTCATTCATGGATAGCTTCTTAGACTATAACAAGATCAGAATGACAAAAGAAGACATATGTGGATAGAGTGATCCCATATGAAAAAGACATCATTCATCATCCCTTAGGGGGTCTTCTACTACAAAGTGATGTCGTTCGGACTCAAGAACACAGGCACTACGTATCTAAGGGTAATGACAGCTCTCTTCCATGTCCTCATGCACAGGAGATTAAGGTATATGTGGACGACATGATCGTCAAATCCAGAGAGTCCGAGGACCATCTCGTCTGCCTAAGAAAGCTATTTGATCGCCTGTGGAAGTACAAACTCTGATTGAACCCCAGCAAATGCATATTCGACGTAGCATCAGGAAAGTTCCTGGGATATATAGTCAGCCAAGGGAGATCGGGGTCAACTCTAACAAGGCCAAAGCCATCGTCGACATGCCCTCTCTAACCACAAAAAAGGAGGTTCGAGGTTTGCTAGGGCATCTACAATACATCAGTCGCTTCATCGCCCAACTCATTCCCATATGTGAGCAAATCTTCAAACTCCTGAGGAAGAATGCGCAGATCACTTGGAGCAAGGAATGCCAAGCCGCCTTTGACAAGATTAAGCATTTGCTAGTCAGATCGTCGATTTTGGTCCCATCAACTCTTGGACGACCTCGACTCCTCTATTTGTCAATCACGTAACATTCCATAGGAGTAATACTGAGTCAGTACGATGAATCGAGTGGCAAGGAAAGAGCAGTATACTACCTGAGCAAGAAGTTCAATGACTGTAAAACCAGGTATACCACCATTGGGAAGTTTATTTATCCATTGTCTGGACCGCCCAACACCTCAGGCACTATATGATGACGTACCCCATCCTGCTATTATGTCGCCATGATTTGATGAAGTACCTTTTCCAGAAGCCAGTACTGGTGGGTAGATGCGTCAAGTGGCAGGTGTTGTTATCCCATTATGACATCACCTTCGTTACGTAGAAATCAATGAAGGGGCAAGCCCTAGCAGATCACCTAGCTAACTTACCATTGTTAGAGTATCAATCCTTGTAGACCCAGTTCCCCGTTGAAGATATATTGTTCGCCATGGATGACTCAGAGCCTAAAGAATCAAAGGACAAGAAGCAGTGGTGTCTCTACTTTGACGGAGTTGTGAACAAGAAAGGCCAAGGCGTAGGGACAGTATTGGCAACACTACAAGGACAACTCATCCTGTTTTCCAAGAAGTTGGCATTCTGGTGTACCAATAATGAGGTAGAATATGAAGTATGTATCTTTGGCCTATAAGTTGCATTAGAGCACGGTGTGCGGAAGCTATAGATCCATGGCAACGTCTTGCTAATCATATCTCAGGTGAACGGGAGTTCGAAAACAATAGACCCAAAGCTGGTACCATATCACTCATATCTTTTGAAGCTCATAGCGAAATTTGAGGACATTTCCTTCTCCTTCATGAATAGAGCCAAGAATGCATATGCAAATGCGCTAGCGACTTTGGAGTCTTGGCTATCCATATCAGACGACCACGTGGTGGATGTATTAGTAACCCGAGTGGACTATCTTGTGTATTGCATGAGCATAGAAGAAGCTGATCCACCTAGAGAACTCCCATGGTACCACAACATCAAGGTTTCCTTGCAAATCGAAAATCTCTTGCCTGACACCTCAACTACTGACAAGAAGACTATGCAACAGCTTGCATCCAAGTACGTGCTCAGGGCCGACTACTTGTATAGGAGATCCTATAACCAGATGCTCCTATGATGTGTGGATAGAAGAGAAGCCGACACACTAACGCTATAGATACATGCTGGAGCGTGTGGCCCACACATGAACGGGATTCTGCTAGCTAAGAAAATCATGCTACAGGACTATTACTGGCCAACCATGGAGGTAGATTGTTGCCAATTCGTCCGAAGATGCCATAATTGCCAGATCCATGAGAACCTAATCCATGCTCCCCCTCACCAGTTACATAACATGTCTTCGCCATGGCCCTTCTCCATATGGGGAATCGATGTTATCAGGGCTATCCATCATGCAGCTTCCAATGGACACCACTTTATCTTGGTAGCAATCGACTACTTTACCAAATGGGTGGAAGTAGCTTCCTACAAGACAGTCATTGTTGTGGCTACAGAGAAGTTTATTCGGAACAACATTATAGCTCGATATGGGGTCCCTCACGCCCTCGTCTCTGACAATGGGAAGAATTTCATAGCCAAGAGGGGTGGAAGATTTCTTGCAGAGCCTGCAGATCAAGCACCATTTATCCTCCCCGTGTCGCCCACAAATGAATGACACCGTCAAGTTTGCCAATAAGAACCTCATGAAGATCCTGAAGAAAATGGCAGAGACCCATCGGGATTGGCATGATTAGCTCTTTTATGCACTATGGGCTTATAAGACATCGATCCAGACCTCCATGGGAGCCACCCCATACTTGTTGGTCTACGGTATGGAGGCAGTTCTCTCCATTGAAGTGGAAATCCCATCGCTCAAGATCCTGAGGGAAGCGAACTAGAGGAGGCAGAGTGGGTTGAAGATCGATACATACAGTTGAATCTGATAGAAGAGCGCAGGTTGCAGACCTTGCACCCCACCCAATGCTATCAGAAGCATATGGCCAGGTCTTACCAGAAAAAGGTCCGACCTAGAACCCTAGTACCGGGAGATTTGGTGTTGCGGGTGATTCATCTGCCAGATGCTCGTGGAAAGTTCTAACCTAACTGGAAAGGCCCCTTTGTCGTTAAGCAGATCTTCTTAGGAGGAGCCACTATCCTGAAGGATATGGATCATGTCGAGCAGTCCGAACCTGTCAACGCATGCTACCTGAAGAAGTATTACTAGTGATTGGACCCTGGCTTGCTTGGCAAAGTTCTCTCCCCTACGACCATTCGTTCCTCTTCGTTGTATTTTGTATTCAACAATTGTAATCTGCATCCCAGCATCTGCCTACTCTGTTCCATTGCATCCACACTATATCATCACAGCACGCATCCCTACATTCATACACTGCATATGCACTTGGCATCCATACATCTTTTGTTTTTTGTACGAGCATGCATGCACATATACCATCCGCTTGTTGGTCGGATGATGAAAATTGGAAAAGTTTAACCTATCGTAGGAAGGGTTCTCATCCCTTGGGAGATTCTTTGTGGACCATCTAGCAAGTAAGGAAACCACCCTCCACTGAGAACAAGACGGAGCATTCAAACTCTTTAAAGGACTCACACTTACAAGAGGGAGATAAAATGCTAAGGTGTGAGTGAGAGTGAGTGAGAAAAATCATAATGTGCAAGGGACATGAAAAAAAAGAGAACATAGAAGACGAAGACAGAAGTTAACTCTAGAGAAAGGTGTGTGGTGCAGCTCTACCCCTACCGTACCTTGGGAAGGAGTTGGAGCATGCGTCGGAACCACTCATCGAAGGACCAGTCCCCTTCTCAGTAAAAGAGCCTCCCACCTTGTTTCAAGTGCCTATTACTCCCAAGAAGGAGTGGAGTGAGCCCATACACCTATGAGGGAGTAAAAGAAAAGTTGATAATGCAAAAGAGCAGGTGTAGGACCCTGAGAGTTTGATGTGGAGCCGTAATCTCGTCACCACCAAAATACTTACTACTCGAATACCCATCACTCAAATAACCATTGTCCCAACATAACCACCTTGTTCCCCAGAGTGCCACCTACCAGCTAGAGATTCGGATAGAGTCCGTTGCACGGCAAGATCCTCTCTTTCCATCGGATAGGCACCAAAGCTTTCCTAATGTTGAGAGCCCAGCATGCCTAAGTAGGCACAATCCATGCATCTGCATCTACATTACTTTTCCCATCATCTCCACCACGAGATAGGACTTTGCCAAAGTCGCCAACTAAGGGCATGTTAGCTACCCTCATGGTTGACTCCAGCAGTTCACTTTTGACCAGAGGCATGTTAGCTACCCTCATGGTTGACTCCAGTAGTTCGCTTTCGACTAGGGATATGTTAACTACCCTCATTGTCACTTCCGATCAGTAACATCTCCAGCTGAGGACACACTAGCAGTCTCCGATCTGACTTCACTAGGCATAGGCCTTGAGTCAGGGGCATGTTAGCTATCTTTTGACTAATTGATGTTCGACTAGATGTTTTAGACCAAGTGACCAATGCAAGCCAATACGCAGTCCCGCACTGGGAAGCAGTGGAATGAACGAGTAGAAGCGAACCACCGAGTCTAGAAGCACTCTAGACAAAGACTCCAAAGGGCCACAAGGCGAAAGCATTTCCTCGTTTTCCCTTGTGTTCAGGAGCCATGGTGTGGAAGCGCATAGGAGGTGCACGTGTTGACCAGGGACTTTTTTAGTTCTGTAATGCTTGACCCCTGTTGAGAGCGCCTACATACCCAACTCATGGGCCAGGTCTGGCATGTTACGATAATGTATCCAATCTATGCCTTTTTAGAGGTGGGATTATCACAACCTGAAGTGTCTAACCAATGGCTCATTAGCAAAGCACCCGCATACCAAGCTCATGGGCCAGACTCGGTATGCTACAATAATGTATCCAATCTACGCCTTTTTAAAGGTGGGATTATCACAGTCTGTAGTGCCTAATCTCAGAAGCGGTTCATCAATAGAAGCGCCCCCTCATACCCAGCTCATGAGTCAAGCCCGGCATGTCACAATAATGAATCCAATCTACGCCTTTAAAGGGGTGGGCGATCCAGTTGGTTCCAATACTATTGCAGTTCAAAGGCCTCTCTAACAAGCTAATCATAGAAAGAAGCAAATGGATACACAGCAAGAAGACAAAAAATTCTACATTCAAATTCAATGTTCAAGGGTACATTCATAATGGAAAATAGTAGAAACACAACAAATTACACTACATATGCCTGGATCAGTTATTCCCTCCCGTTTGAGGCCTCTTTGAGCTCCCGACATCGTCGAACAGGGGAGCACCTAGAGCAACTTCATTGATTGGCCAATCCGCTTGGGTTTGTGCGCTATATGCCTCAGTGTAGCCAGACCCTCTCGCTAGAGCCAAGTCAGAAGAATTGACACCAATCCGTAGCAGACAAGCCAGCTCAGTAGTCATGACAATGGAATTCTGTGGATACAACCGGAAGAAAAAAAGCCTATATTGTATCTAGAAGCCTTGCCAAAATACACTCCATTGAAGAAAAAAACCTACTTTGCCTCCTTTGACATGCCACTCCAATCTAGAATCATCAAGATAACACTTATCAATGAGATTCTTTACTGTATCTACTACATACTTTACATTATTCAATGTTAAGGTCTTCCTAGAAAACAACTCCAACACCACTTGACTAATGCCCAATACCTTTGATTGCATGTGATTCACTATCTCGATTATCTTGTCCCCTGTCATTGGCTAATAGGAAGAAAACCATGCTCGGTTATGCAGGCATGGCATGTAGCACTAGAATCTAGCCACCAATAGATTTCTTTATTCTTGGTATTCACGTGTTCAATCATCGCTACAATGTTTTTCACCTCATACGTCTTGCAATCTCATTCCCAGTGGACTGTCTTTACACATTTGAAGCACGCATCGGCCTCCTTGGCCTTCTTATTAAAATCTAGAGTTTTGACATCTAAATTCTTAGGATATGGTTTCTTTTTCTTCTAATTCGACATAGGCCTCTTCCCTTTAGTACCATAATTTGGTCACTTATTTGCTTTGGATCTGACTAAAGAAATAACATTAGTTGTAGCTATCTGCTTGGTAATAACATCATGTTTTATCCTCTACATCATCTCATCCTCAATTCTAATAAATCACAAAAGATTGTCTATCTTGACTTCTATCTTCTTATGGTAAATATCAGTGGTAAAGCAAGTCTAATTCATTAGAAGTTTATTCCAGATGCACCCAACCAAATACCTCTTTGAAAGCTTCATCTTGTCTTCAACCATCTTTTAACTAATTTACAATAAATCCTTGACTTATGGAAGTATGAGCTTGTCCTCTGAGAACTTACCGTCCTTAAGTTTGTTAACAATGTGAATTTTTGCCATATTCTCATCATCCTTGTACTACTTCTTTAAGGAGTCCCAAATCTCCATTGCAGTCTTCCTCTTGGAGTAGGAGTCTACAATCCTCATCTTGAGATTGTGAAGGATCAAACTCATGCATAGGGAATTGGCCTTCGTCCATCTTTTCTTTGTTGTAGCCTTTGTAATCTGAACCACTCTAAGCAATTGACCCTTGTTAACAATAGGACACAGATCGATCAGAACTTCATCTACGTATGTCCATCAACTCCATTGTAAACAATACGTTGCGTCTCCACATGTTGTAGTCAAAGTCATCAAATTTCTCAAGTTTAATAAGATTCTGCCTTAGTATCCTCATATTATTGCTATTCATAACTTAGTCAACTAATGTAATAACACTTTAAGATTGTTGCTGGTAGACACAATTAATACGACTAATTATAATGGAAACACAAATAATATGTAAAATAAGATTTATGTAAGAATAAAATTTTCTTGAGAATATAAAGAAATCTTACTAGTACATGACAAAAAATCTTGTGAGAAGACTCTCTTCATGCTCCATTGAGATGTTATCAAACAACAATGTTTAAAGCGTTATTTGGCCTCTACAGTGCAACAAATTCTAGTTGATCCGCTCCCAAACACCAACAAGGAAGAATCGCGATGTATACACTAGCAAACTGACCACAAAAGAATCATCGCTAGAATGTCTTTATTTTACTTTTTGTAGAGAAATAATAGAATCAAACTTCGATCTTCTTGAAGTACACGATCAGTCTCTTTCTCTTTTTCCAAAAAGATAAAAATTTACGTAGTTACACATTAAAATACTCAAGCATAAAGTTCTTTATACCTCTCTTTAATATAATAACTTATATATATTGAGAAGAGATTCTCTCTCCTTATATGTAGGTAAGATAATGTAATTATCTCTTTTTTTAAATTCAAAGAGAATAAAATTCATAATTAGTATCTTATAAAGAGAACAACCATCGTGTTTAAAACCTTTTCCATTTGAAAACAAAAAACAGAATTTTAAACCATCGTATTTAAAATTTACAGTAGACGTCCACTCGAACACTATTTTAGATAAACGATCCAACGAACGTTCGACCTAGACTTCTAAGAAGCTACTGTTTTTGACATGTACTAGCCAACATTCAATGTAGATGTTTGAAAAGTTTCTGTGTTGAAAAATGGAGTAGCGGACTTTCGACATAGACGATTAAAAAGATCCTTACAACATGACTGTATTTTCCAGGAACGTCTGCATGAATGTTTGTTGGATTACTAATTTATTTTTTAATTATTTAAAACAATTATCCAACATTCATCTCATCATCATCCATCTCAGTTGCGATCTCATGAGAAGTGGAAGCAAGAAACCGTAGTCAACTAGTCACGGAATGGATAAATAGACGCGCTGTGAATCCAATCACGAAGGAAAGAAAAGATATCTGTACATATCAAAACCCAATTGAAGAGCGTGACATCCATACTACCTTTTCTTGTGGTCGTTGACGTTAACTCTGATCCACAAATTCATAAAATTGACACTCTGAAGACCGTTTAATCTTCCCTCTTACCTCTTGTTTTGCACTCGATTCCTAACATCCTTCAAAATTGATTCCTCCAAAATTCTTTCACAAGATCTGCACAGTTTTAGACTCACTTCTCCTCCAGAACGGTGAAGTAACTTGAATTATCCAGTTACACAACCGTAGTCCACTAAGAATTTTTAAATCACAACATCAACCTTCCACCAGTGTCGTAGAAGTCACGTTAAACTGTTGAGTATGGAAGATTGATGGAGCTGCACGCAGGAGCAAGGAATTGGGTGTTTTTTTTGGTGAAGGCGAGTGATTTGCGTAACTTGATATTGGAAATGTGAATGATCTATATAAGTTAATACTGGAGGGACCCTTATGTTGACATATATATGTGCAGTCACTCACTCAAGAAGGCCATTAGGTTATCTTTATAGGACCGTCCGACCAGAGGTCGTCTACTCCTGGTTCTGAATCGGTCCGTCAGTTTGCATGCAGTCAGGCAGTCGTATAAGTTGCATTATTATTATTATTTTATTATCAAAGCAAGTACATTCTCTTTGGATACCTTGTCCTCTGACAAACGCGGAAAAAATCTAGTGTGTTGGGAGCTCGCACCAACGGACCGGCCGCACCACATTTCACGAGGACGGTGCAGGTGATGGGAGGTGGCATGGTGCCATTGGACGCACGTGATCATTTCGATGAAGAGTAATCAGCTAAAGGTAATTTTCGAAGTCCCATGATGCGCATGTTGACAGACGCAACCAAGCAAGCTCGATTACCCATGTCTAATTTTTATTCTTTATCTTGAGGTCCAAAGTGTGGGTTTTTTTTTTCTTCTTCTTATGACCGGGAATTCCTCATCCATCAAGGTATACAAATACAATTAAGGTAAACGATAGTAATATTTCTTACCGTCGACCATGTAAATCTGAATATACAACACTTGATCATTCTTGTAGAAGAGAGTGTACGGAGCTGAGTTTAAGATTTATGCAGGCTTATATCCTGTTAGTTACGTATTACGAAACAAAAAACCAATAGTCCAATACCTTCAAAAGTATTTAAATTCATGTTTTCCGGATCTATGTCTCGTGTAGTGTACGTGAATCCTTGATTTCTCCTGCAATCACAAATATATTTTACCATCCGACGAAGTGATCGTGGAACCAGTGAACAAGAGAGTTGTCTACATTGGGGGAGTTTGGAGGCAAGCGAGACTAATATATTCACAGCCGGCATCGTAGATTAGGATGTCCAAACAAACGAGCAAAACAAACGCTGCACGTTTTTTGCGTACATAAGAGGAAGGGAACGGGGGACTTCTCCTTCTCCACTCACAGTTTCACACACACACACACACTCCCTTTCTTCCTACCTTCACCTGCAGAGAAAAAGAGAAGCCATTGGCGGCGGAGAGCTACGAACCAGGCGGGGGCGGCGAGGGCAGCCATGGATCCCACCAGGGAATTCGTCAAGGACGTGAAGCGAATCGTCATCAAGGTCTGTTTTTACGTGCTTTTTTTCTCCCCCTCCGATGTTTGTTTGTTGTTTGTGGTGTTCTTGACCTGCTGAAAGTTTTTTTTTCTTTCTCAGTAATAAAAAATAGAAATGGAAAATAATGCAATGCCGGGTCTTTGTTGTGTGTATTTAGATAGGGCTTATTATTCTTATTGTAGTAGGAATTGATTTTTCTTTGCTTTTGTTATGGTGATCTTTTGATGATCTTAAGTTTCCTTTTTTCCTTTTGGGTGTTTTGATGATGTTTTGGTGTGGTTGGATTTGGAATAGCAAAGGAAGTTGTAAGCTTCGGAAAATCTTGTTTTTCTACTTGTTACTAGGGATTTTGTTTCACTTCCGATAACGTCACTAACGCCCACCTTCACTTGTCGGGTTTAATGGTCTTGCTTAAACACTCTCTTGAAATTGTGGAGTGCATAGTGTCGTATGTAGCTAACTTTTTTTCCCTCGAATTTGTAAAGGTGGGGACTGCTGTTGTCACCAGACCTGATGGGAGATTGGCGTTGGGAAGAATGGGATCTCTTTGTGAACAGGTATCTCCAGTTCAAATGGGTTTGCTGTGAATTACTTAGCAGCTTGTGTAACTCATGCCGTGTTGCTTCAAAATCAATTGGCTCGACTAATATCCTACCATCTGTTTTACTTGCAAAATTCTGCAGGTCAAAGAGCTGAACAGCCACGGCTTTGAGGTCATACTAGTTACTTCAGGTGCAGTTGGTGTCGGCCGCCAAAGACTGAGATACAGAAAATTAGTCCACAGCAGGTTTTTTCCAACTTGTGTTATGCAAACAACAATTGGACATTTTTTTTCCAGGGATAAAATATAGCCTGGAGCATGTAGGCATAGGATAAAGTGCACTTTATGTAACTAAAATTTACAATAGAACACTTAGATAGCTATTTCACAGCTATGGTTCAGAGAACATCCAAGATATGTTTTTCAAAGGATTCAAAATATAGTGAGAAAAGATCAATTTAGTTTAGCATTAACTTAGCGACCAATGTCAAAGATTAGGAGAGTCACATATGTCTGTTTTAGCACGTGGGCTTTTTTCAAACAACTCTCAAACAAGGTTCCATAAGTCTTCCAGAATTAGATGATCAAATTTAGTTATGGGCCTAATTTTGAACAATAGTAAACGATAGGTTACCTAGGATGAAACAAAATTCAAAACTGTTTTTCCTTTCCCTGTTTTGCAAGCCAAACTAAACCTTCCGTTTGTTGCAAGTGGAAGCATATCTACGATGAAAATAAATGTTGAAGCATGAATTCTTCAAAACAGTCCACAAATCAATAACCCATAGTATTGGATACGGATTCGTCTCAGATATGGCTGGGGCAAAAAAGTTTTCTGATCACACTGGATATGGCTCCTATACATGGTGATATGCCTGGCATATGCTTAAGATACGATGTTATATGAATTTCATTTGGCTTTTCTTAACCATTTCTAGCCATTACTTTTGTTTTTAATGGCTGCCTTTAGGGCTTACAATATTAATATTTTTTGTGTTCATTTTTTTTTTTTTAAACTTTAGAATGTAACAAGAGAAGATGATAGTTATTTCCTTGCGTAGAGGGTTGATTTATTATTTTTTAATAAAAAATTATGTTGATATGTTCTTACTTGGGTTTATGCACGCTACAATTTATACTTGTTTGATGTGTTTATTGTCATTTAGAAAAAATAAAATTATATAAATGTAAATTTATATGATTTTTGGTGCCATATGCCCTATGACGTATCGTATACTACCTTTTCAAAAGTTGCTGTATCCCTGAATCCATATGTATCATACCCATATCTGTATCAGTGTTTCACTGCTTGTAGGATTTTTATAGGTTGGCCCCTAATTAGCAAGACTATAAAGCATACTCTTCAATCTTCATCCATAAGAGAAAGCAATTCTGCTTTCTGGTCAGGCACAAAGCTACGTACTTACAAAAAGGCAAGGTGGTTCAGAAAGATCGTTTGTGTTTTCTAATGAAATTAAATCAACCTTGGAGCAACTCAAAATTAATCTTTTATTGATCTGTAAAATTATGGGTCTATGATTGGGAAATTAACTAAAAGTTTTCTACTGAACTGTGATACAAAAATCCATAAGAGAAAGCAATTCCGCTTTCTAGTCAGGCACAAAGCTACGTACTTACAAAAAGGCAAGGTGGTTCAGAAAGATCGTTTGTGTTTTCTAATGAAATTAAATCAACCTTGGAGCAACTCAAAATTAATCTTTTATTGATCTGTAAAATTATGGGTCTATGATTGGGAAATTAACTAAAAGTTTTCTACTGAACTGTGATACAAAAATCCATAAGAGAAAGCAATTCCGCTTTCTGGTCAGGCACAAAGCTACGTACTTACAAAAAGGCTAGGTGGTTCAGAAAGATCGTTTCTGTTTTCTAATAAAATTAAATCAACCATGGATCAACTCAAAATTAATCTTTTATTGATCTGTAAAATTATGGGTCTATTCTATTATGGGGCACTGTCTCCTTCGCTGTAATATTATACACTATGTATTTCTTACTGTGCTTTTAATAGCCGACGAAATACAATTAAACTTTTAACCAAAAAAAAAAAATTATGGGTCTATGATTGGGAAATTAACTAAAAGTGTTGATATATAGCTAATGTTGTTCTTAATATATTCAATCTTCAATTATCTCAAAATGTTTTAGCTAATTTTAGCTAATTTTATGGGTCTATGATTGTGGAGTCCAGTAGCTTTAGTAATTGTTGTGGAGCAACTCAAAATTAATCTTTTATTGTCAATATGATGAATAAAAAAGATTCCTATATAGCTAATGTTTTTTTTGATATATTCAATCTTCAAATCAAGGACAGTTTCAACTTAATGCATGGATATTTCTTCCATTTTTTGTTAACAATGGTTACAAGATTTGTTAAATTGTGAATGTTACAGGAAAAATAGAAAATAATTTAAAAAAAAACATACATTGCTTAAGAAATTTGTTCCATCAATCTATGCATTTCTTTATTGTTCATTGCATTCCTTTCTTTTAATATATTTTATTTTGTTACTAGCTCATGCTTCTCTATTCTCACCATGACATTG